>SJJU01008310.1:0-33081 GCA_012932125.1 Conopomorpha cramerella
AATCCTGTGAGCGTTATGTACATATTTTAACCCTTAATCAGACAAGGTTAGATCTTTTTTTGATGGATTTTGGACTCTATTGTCGTTTGTTATTCTAATTACCGACTCCATCACATAAACCCGGGTGATGTTTATCATGAAACCTAGCTTTTATGCACAATGTGAAATTATTGTTTAATGTTGAAATAGGTATGTCTGTGTCCTGTAGTGTTACATACCTTTTGTGATTATTCTCTGATAACTCCTCTGGAATCTTTATTTATAATTCCAATGAAGACATTCAATAAGGTTCAAAGTATGTGTTGGTCAAGTAGCAATATACTAGCCTTTGTTTGATTAAGGGTTAACTCTGTTAGAGGACACATTGTGATTTCACTAATATTATTATTTCAGTTATCTTAAAAAAATCTGTCTTAGCAAAAATATTCACATTGAATACATTATTCTTACTTGCAGAGAATTTGATTACTGAAAAAATACTTTCACTGCGCTTGCTTCGACTCGGCGACGACGATAGTCTACGTTTTGACCTTACAAAAATTATACGAGTTCTTCGCTCTGTTCTTCACGTAGGAAGGCCACTGGTGACACTGACTAGATTTATCTACTAACTAGCTGTGCCCCAGATTATCTCACATAGACATAGATACATCATCAGCCCATACTTGTCCACTGATGGACATAGACCTGGCTGGATGCGAGAAGCCGAAAACAGATGGCAAACAGTGGCGTGCAATTGGAGAGGTCTATGTCCATAGATACAACTTATTCATTAATTGCGCACCTCAATAATTTTCCCAGTGTGATCATGAACGGTAACGGTGGCTAGCACATTCTTGGCCGTGCTCTTGCCGCCCCTCTCGAACTCGGCCCTCTCCAGCGTGAAGTAGAGGTCGTTCCTGACGTCACCGGGCATTATGACGTCGGGGAAGCCGCGCTTGGCGGTAATGGTGGCGCCTGACGTCACCGCCTCCGATATACTGCCCGCGCTGGTTAGGAGCCTGAGGGCTACTACTATACCTGAAAAAGTGGAGAATGTATTACAACGGGTCTTTGAAGCAATCAAACATTCTGTCGTTTACTTTTTTATGCGTCAGTTGTGTAGTAAAGAAAAATAGTTCTGAAACACCTCAACATGGACTAATGAACGCTTGTGTTTACTAGGCGTAGCCTAAACAATCGGAACTTTAAATAAAATACACTTTACTCCTTTCAACCCCAAAGTGCGATAGGAAGACACACTCGCTAAGCAAATGTCTACAACTCACCAAGCGTATCGAACAATAACTGAGTTATAAAGTAAACGAAGCTTACCATAGTTTGGCTGTCCCGGTAGGACGTTTAATTTGTTCGTCTGCTTCCTTATTAGCATATCGTGTAACTGATGGAAGTCCTTCTCTTCTGATTGGTAAATCTGCAAAATGTGTGAAGGAAACTTCATTATAAATGTAGAAAACAAATAATACACCTCACGCATTATCACCACCACGTACACATTATCATACAGCCATCATCTTTCTCATAGGCCATCGGAAACCAAAAACAAGCATTTTTTTCATAATTCAATCCTGAAATTAATAACTGGGAGATGCGAGACAGCGTGTCTTTGGGTCGAAAGCGTTAAATCTCAGCAAAAATGCTTCTAAAGTATTTAGACTGTTAAAAACAGTTTGTGAAGAACCGATGTGGAAGGCTTGTTTGCAACAGTCTGGTACGGGCTTAACCCTTAAACAGACATGGTTAGGTCTTTTTCTGATGGATTTCGGACTCTATTGACGTTTGTTATTAAAAATCCATCACATAAACCCGGGTGATGTTTATCGTAAAATCTAGCTTTGAAGTACAATGTGAAATTATTGTTTAATGCTCAAATAGGCATGTATGTGTCCTGTAGTGCTACATACCTTATGTGACTATCCTCGAATAACTTCTCTGAAATCTTTAGATAATTCCAGTGAAGACATTCAATAAGGTTCAAAGTATGTGTTGGTCAAGTGGCAATATACTGGCCATTGTTTGATTAAGGGTTAACGCTCTATCATACCAAGACAACACCACACCTTAAAAGTAAACTCCTTCTCAGCGGCATGTTCAGCAGTCTGCTTGAGGAAGTCAGATAGCGGCAGCACGCCGGCGCCGAGCGGGCGACGCACGAGCGGAGCGCGGCGGTCCGGCGGCGCCGCGTGCCCTCCGCCAGTACCGGCGCCCGACCAGCGCCCCACCCGCACCACCCACGCCACCAGCCATAGTTCACGGGACAGCTCGGAAGTTGATAGCTCCTGGAAAGAGAACAAACGTATAGTTCATTAGCTTATGAATACATAGTATAAAACAACGTCGCCTCCCACTGTGTGTTCCTATGCATGTTATCTTTAAAACTGCGCAACGGATTATGATTCCGTTTTCTTTAGTAGATATAGTGATTCTTGGATAAGGTTCATATAATAGCACGGAAACACTGAAATTAAATGTGTTTCTTTCACTGTTAATCTTACTAATATTATAAATGGGAAAGTGAGTTTGTTTGTTCCGCTTTCACGCCGTAACTACTGAACCGATTGCTTTGAAATTTTGCAGACGTATAGTTAGAAGTCCGGTTTGAATAATAGGTTTTTTATCCCGGAAAAAATTGATATTCCCGAGGGAAAACAAAAATATTCCTTTATACCGCAATGTAACCGAAGTCCACGCGGGCGAAGCCGCGGGCGGAAAGCTAGTAATGTATATTGGCAGAAAAACTGGTTTTCCGGGTCAGCTAGTAAAATACAGTTAAAACATTGACTTACAGACAATGGATTAGTGCTGTTCAAACTTTATGAGTACCACGGTAGATACAAGGAAATATTAATAACCCGGCAGTTTTAAACATGTAGGTTCATAATACGCTCTGTCGGTCCTTGATTGTAGCAACCTAATTAAATTAGTAAACACCGACCTTGTCCATAAACATGCAGTGGCACACAGAGGAAGCGACCCAAACATTTGGTCACGCTCCACTGCCTAGTGACCACAGAGTGAAGTGCCGTGGTATCTACGCACTTGCCACGCCCCATTAAACCGTGGATCAAGTCACTTTGGATCTTACGCAAACTTCTAAAACGGAGGCCCTTAAATGTACAAACAAATCACCTCATTCGCACAAGATCAGTTGCCTATGATATATATTAAAAAGCATCTATTGTGATATAAACATCTAAAAATGCAAAAACCTTTAACAGACAAAGGGAATCTTGATCTCACTTCATTTGATCTTAGTCTGTTGAAATACAGTATTATAAATCAATAAATTTCAAACAATACTTTAAAATATTAACTATAATTAGGCAGAATAGTCATTGATAGTTCAAAAATGGTTTATACGTAAAAAATTAGTAAATTAATTTACTATTACTCCAAGTATAAAATTGGTGCGTAAGTACTACATTACTGTTCTCGGACATATTGCAATTAAAAGTTCAACCTGCTGTTTGGCAATAGACTTGCATCACTTATAAAAAGCAAAGGATTTCTAATGCATCGTGAATAACTCCATCAAACCATTTCGATGAACATGGTATATAATGGACTATACAACATTCCCAATGCAAGGAATAACCGACACCTGTAATTAACATATGTATAAGAACCACGGCGTTCTTGGTCCAGTTAGTCGGACACTTGACTTGTAACCGGAGGTCCCGGGTTCGAGTCCGGCTACTGGACGTGTACCAATGGGACTCTTTTTCAGAGCCTATGTACGCAACGCACGCTCGTACGGTGAAGGACAACATCGTGATGAAACCCGCACACCACAAGGTGTGTGAACCCTATAACGGCGATGGGCTCACCCCCTGTCACGTTGGGTTAAATACGCTTGGTGAACCGTGGGCATTTGCTTTAGCAAGTGCCTCTGCCTACCCCGCTTTGGGATTAAAAGGCGTGAAATGTATTTATTTTACTAAGAAAAACTCACCGCAAAGAGTGTAGTATTCGCATGCAACCTTTCCACGTAGTTGGAGAAGCCGTCTCTGGCGAGTCTTATCCGGAATCTTTCGGAGAGTGGTTGGGCCTTTCTGGCGTCGTGCAGCCACAGTAGCAGCTCGGCCTCGTCTCCGCCGGAGGTGTGGCCAAAGTCCCGCATGCTGCAGAGCAGGTGGTGCGAGTGAGCCGGCGTGGCCGCGGGAGGTGATCCCGGGGAGAAGGTACCCGAGCCGTTGCTGCGACGAAGCGTGCCACGCCACTGTTGGATTGGAAGATATTGTTCATAAATTTCAATGGTTAGGTATGCCTTGTAGATCACGATGAAAATAGACGTTTTGTAAAGGGTTTTGAGAATATTAGACATCATTAATAGTCAATGATGATGATGATGATGATGAATAGTCCAACAAGTGAATGAATTTACAAAGTCACTAGTGGACTCGACAGACGTAGTCCTTTTTTTTTACGTGGGGGAATCCTCATGGACACCCCGCCGCCATGGGGACAGCGAACGAGGTAGTGCCGGACTCTTACCGACTAAACCCCCACGATGACCTCCGTGTCGCGAACAGGGCGGGTCCCGGGTGTACCCGAAGGAATTGCGTCAGGACCCGCCCAAGCGATCTGTCCGGCGCTCGGACTCCGGCTCGGGGCAGACGGGGGCGTGTCTGCCCCAGCGACCTCCATCCCTGACGGCGGTTACCAGGTCATAGGGTAACCGCCGTCCTTCTCGGGGCCGTACAAGCAGGTGCCGGGAACCCCACTCCGACACCAACGACCCCAAGGACCCCTTTTAGGACGCCTTATACGCCAGGCAGGGGATACCGTAGTCCTATTCTTGTCTAAACGCCCGGAACTACAGGGCTCAACAGACTTTGTCCTGTCTATTAATATAAATATAAAATTAGTATAACCTCCAGGGTGGCCTGTGCCCAGCAGTGGATGTCACGAAATATAAACTATCCTATCTCTCAAATAAATGCCAACTTTTGTGAATAGTAGTGAAGCCTTGGTGAAGAGTTCATTGGGAACAAACATTGTGACACTGGATTTTTATATACTAAGATTAGCGCATTCTACATTTAATTCTAAATGTTATGTAATACACTTTTTTTTATACTAGACTAAGGGATTTATTAATAACGGCGACAAAATGACTAGAAGATATACCAAGCTGAACTTGTTAGATCAAATAGAGAATAACCACTGAGTCTATAATACCACCGGTGGTTATTACTCGAATATTAGGTTTTATGTTTGACTAGACTGGTGGTTATTGCAAACTGGGTGGTTATTCCCTACTTGAACTGACAAGTTGAGCTACATTAGGTATTTGTTTGAAATACAATTGTTCGACGTTTTATTCGATGCTTTTATTGTTCGGTGCCTTGTTACTTAGAAAAATGTTACATTGGTGCATCATATTATCTATGCTTGTTTCTTCAGTGCATCATAGCTTCAATAAACATTTTACCGGGAGTTTGGACATGCAGTAACATAAAATTATCGTGACAGTGCCATAAAGTATCTACATAGAAGTGTTTAATACTTCTATGTAGATACTCATGATGTAATTAAGTGAAGTAATTAATAATGATTTAACAAGGCCGTTGCCTAAGCATTCGATAAAATTAACCGTCGCATTAAAAACCATCGCAATTAAGTTTTCGATGTAACGAGGCACCGCAACAACATGCAGTCGGTGTTATAAACATTCTATTGGGTAAGATGTCGAATATAATATGGAAAATAATAAACTGTACATCAAAATTACTAACTTGCACACCTAAAAAGCCAAAGTTATCATCAGAATGGCAATTAGGTGTGCAAGTTAGTAATTATGATGTACAGTTTATTATTTTAGTTAGGTTAGGTTAGACTTTTTTGATGCACGTTTAAATACTATCCATATAATATTTCCTTCGAAGTATCATACGTTGATGAATCGTCCATCGAATAAAGAATTTTCCGACACCTCTCGATATCTCTGGTATATGATAGGTCACATATATCAGTGGCTTGCACACCATATAGGCAAAAGGACACTGCCTACCTTAGTATTTTGGTTACCCGACCCAATAATAGAGTTATTGCTAGATCCTTTTTTGTTGTACTCACGACATAGGCTAGGTAATGGTAGTTAAGGTCCTGTGTTTTGTGGGTGAGTAGATAGGTAGGTACCTATATTTCGTAAAGACAAGTACCTATACATAGGTGTCAATCCATCGTAAAAGCCAGTGCACGCCACTGACATACATTATACAGTCACACTATACATAATACTAGTATATACATATACTAGCCAATATACATATTCGTGTATCGTAATAAGAGGACGCGACAATAGCAACATAGATGTACTCTTATTTCATCGCGTTGTTTTTTATTCCGTCTGATTAATTGAAATCAATTAAACTCGTGACTATTGTCAACTTATCTATTACAATTCTTATACTGTTTATTATAACTTTGTCATCTATCGGTACTTTAGGCTAAAACAATTATAAGTACTAAGTAGAACTGAAGTGTCACTTGATCATAGTTTGTTTATTTTTAAGCGACTTCAAAGGATTCTTTCCGATGATGGATGTTTGTTCGTGGATAACTGCGTCGTTTATGAAATGATTTCTTTTTGTTGGAAAGAAGATATTTCCAGAAAATCAGGATTTGATGATGGCAAACCCAAACAATCGAGGAGAATTAAAAAAAAATATGATCGCTTAGTAATAGTTGAAGTCTGTTCTTTTTTTCGTTAAAATTATACTCAAATACGAATAATTGAATTTAATCATACAACCACTATACACCACATGAGAGCGAAACTGGTCCCGTAATACATATCCTAGTTCAAGCATAACGCTGTTCATCGTGACTTTAGTAAATGAGAGTCGCCAATCATCGTTTTGGCCATTCTCCACATCATATAGTTGACAGGAGTATTTTGATCAAAAATGTGGATCATTAGGAGTTTATTATAGGTTTATTTGGATTTTTTTTAATCTGAAAAGATATCTATGTGAAGTTACAGAAAGTACTAGAGATAAAAGTACCTTCATACCGAAACGAGTGTCGGCGGTGCGCGTGAAATTCATGCCACTGTTATTCAATGAACGTGGCATACCCTTTAATTGAATAATAACACCCAATCAAGCTCCACAAGCAGTACAAACAAAACTACGTGTGAACGGCGCAAATCTTAAAATACTCAATTACTTTTTTACTTTTCAATTGTTTCGCGTGTTATTAAAACAGTTCTTTGTTATCTCTCGATTACTTCCGCAATAACGACTAACGACAAACGTACCTACCGCGTGAACGTATAGTGTGTTGACTCGATTTTTATGAATCACTAAGCATATCGTGTACAACGGGTGAACCACAAGAAGAAAAAGAAATACATATTCGAAATTATTTCAACGTTAATAGGTTCTATCGGCCACGTAATAGGTGTGCTAAACGTGGTTAATCTATAGTTCCGGTTTATTGTATGACTCTACTCTGCTAATATACAGGTTTACCTCGGGGTCAGTAAATTATAGCGATTCCAAGAGTGTAGTTGTTTTTGTGACTGAAACATTTTAAACTTGTTTAAATGTATCGTTTCTTACCCAACATTCAGAACAAAATGTATGGTCATATTTATAAAAAAAAAGCTTTGTTCAGGAAAAGGAGTATGCCATTGAAATCACTATCAAAAGATGAATAAGAAACAGTGGCTGCGGATCATAGACCACGAAGAAGAAATCCTGTATTGTATAAAAATTAAAGCACTCCAAATAAAGATACTCCAATACGTGCAACTAAGTTTGACGCATGTTACTCGCTACAACTATTATTATTAGTAATGCGGTTAGGGTTTGCGCTGCCGAATTGTAAAGGTATTGTGATAAGTGGATAGCCCCTCGCTCAATAATCCCCTTTGCAAACCAGAATAATAGTTCACCCTTTTGCCAAAGATTAGACATAGAACGATTTGTATACAAGTCATAAAATTAAGATTGTATATTAGTTTTTACTTAGCTCATCATTAGGCCGAAGATAAGAAATAATGTCCTCAAAATATCAAGTATAACATTAGTGCCAAGTCGTAAAACGAAGATTGTATACATATTTACTTTTATTTCATAATCTCCGATTGTAAGAAATGATTGGTTTGCAGTGGTTACATTATGAGGGTAGCTGACGGAATCATTGATTAGGCAGCCTTACTATCTCTTTGTAGACTCAACAGGTATTATGAAACTCTCCTCAAGCCAGTGGCGTGCACTGGCTTTTACGACAAGGTAGGCAGCAATCCCCAAGGATTGACACCTTTGTATAGGTAACTTGTCTTTACAAAATATAGGTACCTCTACCTATCTACTCTCTCACAAAACACAGGACTTCGTTAGCCTGTCGTGAGTGTAACAAAAAAAGATCTAGCTAAGCTATAACTTTATTATTAGGTCAGGTAGCCAAAATACTAAGGTGGGAAGTGTGTTTTTGCCTATATGGTGTGCACGCCGCTGCCTCAAGCACAGATGTATGCTCAAGTAACGTTTGTCTCGTATAAATTACGTTTGTGTGAAAGAGACAAAATTATGCTCAAGCGACACTTGTGTACTGGGTATAGTTTCATAATACGGGCCTAAGAACATTAAAACATGCCGAGTTTCCTATACTAATAGTATATTATATATCTGTGCCTATACTAAATTAAAATACTTTTCTCAAGTTCCTTCTACTCACATGCATTTACTTGGTCTAAATAGGCACGAGCCCTCCAGTGAAACCTAAGTTAGAAGGTTGAACGCATATTTTCTCTGTAAAGAGACAGGGTATAGTTTCCAAATCGAATCTCGTGTTACGCAAAGAGAGCAGTCAACCATAAAAGTCGGTAACTTGATTTAAAAACGTTGTACATTCAACACGACCTATGCGTAAAAGGAACTGCTGATATTTATAGGTAGTGAATTCATTTCTAGATCATGATAGATTCGTTTAGTAGGTCAATTTTCGTAATATTTGACCACGTTTTTTAAATAACAATTTATGCATTATTCCACTCTTGAATGGTCCATTAATACATATATGTATAAGAACATATAAAGACGTACAGGCTTATCGATATGTAGCGACCTGTGATTTGAAGTCTATGGTATTCAGAACAAATTCATTTGGCGGTCAAAGAGTGAGGGGGCATTTTCTGGTACAAGCCGGTGGTTTGACTCCCTAAGTCTTACCTGTGTCATTATCTTAATACTTGCGCATCCGAAAACTTAACACTCTAAGTCTGACAAGACCTTATACATAAATAACACTTACCGACATCGTGGTATTAACGGATGTGTCAGCGCGTTCTGCACTCTCTACGTGGACGTGGTACAGTTCCACCAGGCTCATCTCCTCGGGGTTAACGGCTTCGGCACCCCGCCTCGGCACCAGCTCCAAACCCAATTTGCTGTAACACAAAATACCTTCGTTCATTTCCATGTACGAGTTATGCTTCAAGTTCATATCGTGCTAATCTTCTTCATATTCTTTAATACGTCCTAACTGACATTACCAACAGTATTTGTATGTAACACATACTCTTCCAAGAGGGGTAGGCAAAGATCATGAACCTCCTTGTCTTGTCACGATCCTGGCAAATCTCTTGCCTCTTCCACATCAAACAACAACAAAAGTATATAAATATACACATTAACGCCTCTTTAACCTCAAAGTGGGGTAAGCAATTAAGTAAAATTGCCCGTGCATTTTGCGCCAATCATCTCAGTTTTATAAACACAAGGTGGTCGGCCATAAGGAGACGGGATTTCCAGGACACGCTTTTTGGTATGTAGGCCTCGCTATTAGCAGCTAATTATTAAGAATCACTAAGAAACTAAGTTGCCGCTATGTTGGTGTTACATACATACACTCACGCCCGGAACCCTCAAAAGGGGGTGGACAGAACCTCTCAATCAAAAGGAACGTTCGGTCACATTAAGATTGTTGGTGTTAATGACAAGTGATATTAGCCACGCCTACGTGTGTATTTTTTTACAAACGTATGATAGAAAACCTACAGTAGACGTTAATTTAAAATGTAATTCAGTTTCCTTTACCTTCACAATTTTACATTTAATTGTTGTCACTACATACCTATACTTACCTAAGATAATCAACAAAAAGATAATTATAATTTAATAATAACAATTAGGAACAAAATTATCTGAAAATCATCAGAATAAAACCACACGGACGATCTCTGATTGATGATAAATCTCAGACGTTGAGATAATAATATTCAGCCAAGAGCATCAAAGACCGAAATGCATGCATAAAAAAAAATCGGTGGAGCAAAATAAGTTTAGTCTGTCACGAACTGTACAACAGGTAGATATCGGTATAGTATGTGCCCGAGTCTTTTGGCGATAGGCGTGGATGCATAAATACATGTAGCAAAAATTATCAAAACTTAATTGATGTTAATGAGCCCATCAGTATACATTCAAGGCAATTCCGCGACTGTGAATAATGGCCCACGAAATGCGGCAAACATTAACATTCTCGACGCGACAGGAGAAAACCAATTCTTCAGAAAGAAAAAAAAAAGCCACCATGTAACCCGGTCCGACTGCCTGCACCGAATTCTAAGTGTGCTGGACATAAAAAAAAAATTAAATTATGTTCAATACGGGTTTTTCCAGCAATCGCGGCCATAGTTCTCAATATAGACATTCCATTATCTCATTGGTATAGATTACAGAAGAGTGCGAATTTCGTGTTATACAGGTCGGGAATGTTAGGTGTATCCGAACGTTTATTACGTATGTATATGTTAAAGATGTTGTAAAACTTTACAGTAATATAGCATCTGCATCACGAAATCCGTATCATTTTACTCATAGAAGTCAAATTACAAAAAGAAACTAAATCCGGACTGTACCTACGTAACTTAAAAAAACTGCTAACACAGGAACAATACTTGGTACTTATCGAGCACTGCTTCGATCCACCTATAATTACATTTCGGGTAAACAAGGGACCAATATCCCGTAAATAAACTCCCAACGATGCATTTAATAATCACCTAAATATGTGAAGCGTCGAAGATTGGGCTGTGATTTGCCAGAAAAGAACAAAAATGACTAAAAAAGGTTCAACTCATACACTGCGAAAATTCAGCTTATGTTTTATGGTTCCGTACAATAATAAAATTTAGAGAAAAAATCTGTCTAAAAATGCACAGAGCATTTCTATGTTTAGCACGATTTAGCTCATTATCAGTTCTAAATTTGTGGCGTTATTAAAGCTATGCTAAATTAAGCAATTCGGTGCAATCGACTCGAATGCACTTTACGAATGTATGGGAATCATACGGAAAAAATATGTACTTGTTATTACCGTACAAAATACAAAGACGCTGCGGCGAAGAAGAAATATATATATTGCTTAATCTGATCTATAAGCTATTGTAAAGACTCCATCGCGCAGAGAACTCTAAAAGCCAAATTAGACGAGTGGGAAATCGGTCACGTAAGCGACGACGTTGCAGTCTGAGCTTTCTATCGAACCTCCGACAAGGACTTCAGAAGTCATCAACCAAATATAGTCCTTATAAATTTCACCATAGAGTTTATTTTCAAATACGCAACGACGACAAAACTGCTAGACCCTATAATAAAGGGATTCAGACAGACTTCGAAGCTGAACGAGTTATAAAGCAATTATGTCAATGATAGAATATACTCTTTTGGCCTTTTCTGTAGTTTAGCTTAAAAGACTAGATTTGTCATAAAATAAATACTTAATGCAATCACCGATATTTTCTGAACGGAAAAGGAACAAAAATTTAAATCGTCGAATGAAAATTGGTCACAAGATCATGCCGCGAGACTCGCAGTCGTCAAGCTGTATGACGTCGTTGGTTGCTGCTCCATTAATTCGAGCTGACATTATGCAAACTTCAAATCAGCTCTGCAACGTTGTCCATGGTAACCGAAAGGTCGCCAAACCTGTCGCCGCAACGACGACGGCGAAACGACGCTCCGGCGACCGCGACATTTGGATGCGATATTGTCGCCGCCGCAATCAACCAAGAATTAGATGTGCTTCTTCAGCCGACGAAATTCCACATCAAGCATTTTTTTTTCTTACTTTTTATCGAACAAAAAGGAATGCACAGTGCAGACTTTGGTATTGTGACGCAAACAAAAATAACGCTGACGATAACATAAAAGTTAAAAAGACATTACCGGTTCTAAGTAACTGTACTATTTGAATAATCAACAAGTAAATGGGATTGCCTAAACGTCATACGTCATACTTCATCTTACTGGTGAATAAACTTTGCAAACGAATGGGGCATGTGTCACTTATTGTGAAATATCCTGGATGACTAAATGCTTACATAAGTAATTGTTAAACATGTTTACAATTTCAAGTCTTCGACTATAGACTGAAAAAGTCTAAAAATCGCACTAAGAATATACTCGTGTTTTTGTGAAACAAAGAACAAGAGTTTGACTACCATCCTGCCTAGTGTTAAGCAGCGATGTGGTCTAGGATTTAGCTGGTTCATTTGTACATGGCGTAAACATATTTTTTGGTGTACCTACAAATAGACAAGACAACTTATCACCGACACGTGTGTTGTGTACATGTTGACCCCATTTTGTCAGCCAAAATTGACCCAGAACTTCCGACAATATTGATATGGAAAATATCCACGCAATAAGAATATTGGTAGTTTTTGTATAAAAATGTTTAATACAGATGCCAATAGTTAAATCGCTGTATGGTAAGTATACAGATAGCTAATTAATTTAAATGTCTATCAACTTATCTAAAAAAGGATTGGCTATTCCATTACCGTACCACTTGCTAATAGAGCAATAATTTCTATTAGGAATCCATCAAATGTTATCAAGTTTTTTGTCTTTGAGCGCATAAGATCAATCAACCCTATATTGGTGAAAATTTTAACAACACTCAAACTTCTTCCGATTTTATTGGTGATTTCAAAACAATTTGCAACAATTAACCAAAATTGTATAGGAAACTAGTCATAATGGCGTTAATTTTCTAATAGCTGCTGGTGAACCAATACTAATTCTGTCGTTCCGTTGATAACCGGTACATCCAGTTTCGTGGTGTTTCCTATACTAGACCGCACGTTTTTATCTAGAAACTGTCTAGCTGGGATGAAATATGCTGCTTGGGGTCACTTGCCGCGACGGAGTTTTGTTGAGAATGAGGACTATCTGAAGCTCTCTGCACTAAATGTCTTTTACAATCTTCGCAATAATTTTTTAGACAAAAATAATTGGTCTTGGATCTATACGTTTGTATGATATTTGTCTGTTCGGTCCATGATCGGATTTTGGGTTTGAAATGTCTGCCTATCCCTCTGAAAGGTGTGTTCCGAACATAAAACGCGCACCTAGGTAGGGAACAGTATGCAGTACATAAGTAATATTACCTACACATATTTTCTGCCAACGATAAAGCAAGAAAATATTTTGTAAGAGATGACAGTGCTATGGAAAAATTAAATACTGTACTGAACATGTACTATGTAAGCAAGATTTGTTAATCTTTGATTTGTTTAAAAGAATCTCAAATTTACAAATGGGGGACTTAATTTTGACGCATTTTCTCCCAGTCAAGTCGCATCCCAGTGTTGGTGGAAAACAATGTGTGGAGTAGAGGCAGCCATGACAAATTCATAAAAAAATTGCCACGTGACCAAAAAATGGTGTGGTAAGAAATGTGACAAATTGTGACTGGTACATTCATTTCCGATCGCTATAGCGTAGTGCAAACAGAGCACCGTCGACGGCGACACGATGTGAACACAAAGCCGTTTAAACCAAATATTAAACAAGGCACTACTTTCTCTTATGAGGCTGACAATCAAACACGGATTTTGTTGAGTTCACAGAAGAACCCAGGCTTCTAAGTAAAGTTCGACTTATACGATAAAAATTAAATCCTTCTTAACAGATAATTACATAAACATATGTCCATAATCCCTAGTTTCGTCGGTAGAAAACTTTGGAGACATCATCTCTCCTAAATTCTAGCCTGAAGATGAAGGATTAGATAGAAAAGTTTAAAAGATTTAGGTAGGTATTTTAGGTAATAAATAAATTAATAAAAACCTGCGCTATTGCAAATTGAAGACTGCCAGACTTTACCGAACAGGAAAGTCATTCCACAATCTGGTGGTTCATATCCTTATTAGACATTTAATCCCATATAAGGCGTACATGCTCCCTTTTAACTAAGATGAGCACGAGCCCACAGATAATTAATTCAGTTAAAAGTGGTTAAAAGACACCTTTTCAAGTGGACATGATTAAATACAACAATAATTTCTTTGTCATGAGTCACCAATAGTATAAAAAATATCAGCGGCACATTTGAGTCATTGGAATGAGAAGACCTCAGACAGGTACCAACCGGGGAGGACCACATACCTGAATCATGATCATGACAAATATACATACTATGTGTTCTGGTACGCAGAAGATACTGTGCTTGCGACTTTGATTACTGCAAAATACAATGCAGGAATATTCACCATTGTTGACAGCCGGCGGCGGCAACGTCGTGGAAATCATCCTCAAATCAGACGTATTTCTAGAATTCTCATAATTTTTTATATCTACCTATTTAATTGTATAATCGTCAACTTCCCTCCCACTACGGCCTATATTACAGTTGCACTTGTCAGTACGGTCAACCTAAATACAGCTGTGCCCTACGCAACTCCTTCCTAACGAAATTTTGACATAAATAAATCATCTCCAAAAATATACAATAAAAAAAATGTAGTCGCCATGATGAAAAATCACGGGGGCAAGTCAAGACAAGAAAGGCTCCCAAATCTTACTTAACCTAAGCAACAGACATAACTCGTACACCACTGGATGCTGAGCCGCTGAGCTACTGAATTCTCTGCAGTCACTCACTCGGGCCTAAGAGCGGGAGGGAAATAGTCCTGAGACTGTTAATGCCGCGTGCGAGAACGAGAGATCCGACTTGCGCACAAGCAACTTCGCTTTATACACGCGCGCGCTCGGCTAGTTCCGAGGAGGTTGGACCGGCTGCATGC
This sequence comes from Conopomorpha cramerella, assembly GCA_012932125.1. Taxonomy (NCBI): domain Eukaryota; kingdom Metazoa; phylum Arthropoda; class Insecta; order Lepidoptera; family Gracillariidae; genus Conopomorpha; species Conopomorpha cramerella. The sequence continues at coordinate 15,047 of SJJU01008310.1, forward strand.
ACTTTCCAGTCAGTTTGTGTGCCCCATCCAAGCAGGGCTGGCGTCTGCCGCTCGCTGACCCACTGCCACTAGTTTTACACAAACAGTTTCACCATTCCAACATAGTTCAAAGATCATCGTCGTTTACACATATGATGACTTAAATGTAAAAAAATAGTGAGTGTGCTTCTAATATCTAGGGCTGTGTCTGTGATGTTATGTTAATACAAAGCGTGTGAACGTAAACTTTGGGAAATCGGTGTCGCTCAAAAGAACTGTTAGGTTTAAAAAGGTGAGTTGAAAATGACAAAAATTATGTTCACAAGATAATTTTAGTCGTGCATAACTCGTATCGGCGACGTTCTCGAGGAATGCCGTTTGACAGCATACATATGGGTATGGGAACAAAAGCCTTGTGCACAGTCATCCCCGTTTTTTTTTATTCAGCTTTCTCAGAAGATGCGGTAGGAATAGTTAATAATGAAAACACAATAGTAATTGAATGCTTTTGAATGTTGAAGTGTGAAGTTGTGATATTGACCACGTTGTATCATGTTGAAGGAAGTAAGCTTGTCCAGGTAGCCCGCGCCGTGTGCCCATTTACCTGACAGGAACGTGCAGCGGGGAGACGCTACCCTATTAAAAGGATGCTCGAAATGAATGGACAAGAAATAAACAGTTAGAGCTGTATCACAAACGACTACTACACTTCCATATAATGTGAAATGAAACCCTAATTTCGACACAAATACAAATCTAATCTAAGAATCGACGTAACAGTATCTAGTAATAAAATTAGAAACTTCTTACTAAGTATGAGATAATTAAGTCGGCACCATTGTGTTAAACCACCGCAAATAAGTTGCAACAATCGCTCGTGTTAATAAGTGAAGATTGCTTTATGGCATGAGGATTACTGCCGTGACATGTGTTGGACCCCCCTTTAGAATTGTATGTAAATGGCAAAAAACGGCCCGACAACGCACCGGCAAGATTCCTTCAAGGACTTGGAATCATTGTCAAATACAAACACCTACGGATAATGTTCAACTTAGCTTTTATTACAGCGGTTTCAATGACTAATACACTAAATTAGATGGCGTAAAATGCGCTGTCACCGAGACAAGTTTAGATAAGAAAAACACTAAGAAACGATCAGCAGGTTCCTACGTGAAGTTTTTCGTTCAAAGATTCCTAAGGAAAGAAGTTTAGATAGCAAAATATATATATACAGGCATAAAAATTACAAACTAAAAAAGCGCAACACAAGTCTGACGCTTTAGTAGAAACTAGGTTGGCCCAGTTTAATCGTCACATTAGCAAGGGCTTCAGCACGTGTTCAAATCCCATTCACTACAAGAATAATACTTGTCGATTTTAAAATTACTCTCAGTACACGTAGAATAAGAAATTAGTTCCCATGAAAACCTGTACAAATAAATACAAGGAATGTTTATGAAACAAAAGGCTTTTAGCAGGTCACGCAGGCATTGGATTTTGGTCACGGTACGCGAACACCACCTGCATTACAATTATCAAGACGACACATGGCGCCGCGTAGCACCAATGAACCATTATATACTTGCAAATGTTGCATCTTATAAGTGGGTAGACATATTATTTTTTTTACGAAAGACAAATTTCGGTATTATGTTTTATGTGAGAAAGAGAAGAAGACACGGGTAACAAAGCCAATATCGTTTCTTTGTGGAGAAATAGGTACATCGGTAACAAGAAACGTTTATGCCTGTAGTTAGGTAAAAAAATGTGTACAAAGATACCGGAGATACCCTTCCAATCCGCTTTGAATTATCATAGTGCAAATAGTAAGTGACACAATATATTTAACGTGTAAGTTGAATAACAACGCGAGCGATGTTTCTCATCGGTAACATAAACGTAAACAGTAGTTATGCGGGCAGTTACTCGAAAATCGATCATTACCTACTAGTGTATGGGATTAATTGGTGCGAGGCGTCACCGGCGTCGAAGCCGGACCGCCTCAAGCGAGGTTCCGGATTACACGTAAATTGAGGTTCACTGCGTTAATTTATCTTCTCCAATGTGATAATGAAAGCCAACACAGATTTACGCTATATTTTTATTAAGTAATAAATATCCCTTCGAAGACAATCGACCTGTTTCATAGCACATCTAAAACAAATATCAAGGACATTGTTCATCTATGTACGACTAGTAATTATAGTCCTTTAGAAACGAGACTAACCGCGACACGTGCTTTTAACGGAAGGAATTAAAACTGACAGCTGTTTCATAGTCAAACCGCTTTGTAAAAACATCCTCCAATATAAATTTAATCGTTAATGAACAACCATCATCTGCCGACAAGAATATCATGAACATGCTGAGGCCTTCTACTAAAATGTTGATAATAAAACCATCTAGGTACACGAGTGCGGGCAAATGGAACAAAGATAAAGTGCGACACAAAGCAGGTTCGAAGCCAGCCTGAGCCCACCGTGGCGGCGGACTCTGTTTGCCTGTCATAAAGTAAGGAATGCGCGCACCATTCACCCTGCGCCTTGCTCTTTTATTATCACTCAGCCGTAATTCCGCGCTTCACGGAGTATAACTTCACATAGAGTAAAAATCTAAATGCGAACATATTACAAGTAAAAAAATACGTAAGGAAATTATTATAAAACCATCGGCCGAAGTCTTGTCACTAATCGATTCCCGATCGCCAAGTGGAAAGCGGTTAACGATTGTCGCAAAGAAACAGGTTTCCCCGTAAATTCGCGTTGCCATGCGATGCATCAGAAGTGTACAGGAACGGGCGAGGAGGAGCGGGGGCCTGGTAACGCAGAGGCGCAGCGCGGGTCGTCGACCCTGCGACTGCCCTGCGCCCGCGCTCCGACCAACACACATATTGTAACTCTACCACCTAATCCAACATTTCACTAATTAATTACTAAAGTCTAGCCGTGCATACCTGAACAACTTGACCGAGGCAGAAGCAGATAGGTACCTACATAACAGACAACATGATATCCAACATTCCAGAAGACAACGAGCACTTTAATAATGCTCAGTCAGTAAGAATAAATTTCAATCAGCCATTAACATCTTGGCCTGGCGTAGAGTGACCTGAATTACAGCTCTCTGGACATGCGATACCACGCCGGGATCAAGGAGTTGGCGAGCCAAGGCTAAATCTATTGACAACACCAATTGCCTCAGGAAGAATTGTCCAGTTGTAGTTAGTAGTATTTGCGTTACGTAAATGACAACAGTTAACGTTCCTCAAAATGAACAGTCGTAGTGATTTTCATATGGTGAGGTCTCTCAAAGTACCGATCGCGTTGATTTTAATGTTTGGGCGTGGGCGAGAAAAAAGCCTCGCATGTGAGGTCATTGATTGAGCGATACTACTAGATTCCCCGAAGCAGCCTCGTATGGGACAGTTGCGACACACCGACAACTGGTTTTAATTCAACTTCCGAAATTGTTTGGACTACTTTCCGAACAGTTGTAGGCAATAGTAACGTTAATAAAACCAGAGTTAGACAAAAGAGACAGTTGACTTTAATATCTCTATAATATGCCTATAGTAAAGGTTTAAAGTGGTAACCAAGCTGCGATTAGCTAAACAACACAATCAGTAAATCACGCCAACTAATTTGATTTGTTTTGTCAAATTGATTAATATTTCAAGAAAAGGGAGCCCCCCTTTTTTTCCCTAGCTATAACATGATTGATTATAGAACGTAGAAAACCGTCACCAAGTGGTGGTCTCAACAAAAACGCATCTAACAATGCAACCCACACTCGACGATGTTAACCATAAAAACTTTACCGTTTCCAGTCTAATTTCGTATGGATACCGTATAGCACTTGACACAATGTTCATCAATTTATTTATAGAGTACCCTTATATGTCTCTGTTGTTTTGTTAGGTGTTAAAGGAAAGCTTTCTTTTGTTCATGTGTGTTTTGTCTTTTGTTGCAGGGTGTATAGAAATACATCAAGATGGCGGTGTTTGGTATGGCATCGGCGGTGGCGGGCTTCGTCAAAGTCCGCTACCTGATCGACAAGGCTGTCATCGACAACATGGTGTTCCGTATGCACTATCGCATCACATCGGCTATATTGTTCCTGTGCTGTATTCTCGTTACGGCGAACAATCTTATTGGTGAGTACATTAACACTATTTGACTTTTAAATACGCTTAATGATCGCACTCGAAGACAATCGGCGCCCGGTGTCATTATTTAGCGAAAGTTGATTTGACCCACAAGCTCAGAGTACGAGTATATTTGGCTTATGTTTGTAAAGTACGGTTACAAAAAAAAATAAATTGCTCTGTTGTAAGAACAACATTCAAAACAAATTTGGAATAATCGTAAGTAGTACGGTAAAGAGTGAGTCATTTTCAGGTCAGCAGACAGGTGCGAGACCAATAAGTACGGTTCAGTCAATGAAACTCATCTGCACGTAACAGTTCCCCAAATCGAGACGTCAGACGTTCGAATTATTTGGACAAACAAATTTCAGTTTCCTTACAACTGGACGGATGGGCCGCGCCGGGACAACCTCGCCGCGATTATGCGGGACAACGAACCTAGACCTACATTCGTTTTCCCATAATAAGTGACGCAATGCAAATAAGGTTACACGAAATATAGGCTAATCAACTACGGGTTTCAATGTTGAATTTATTTCAAAACGTGATGGATGTGTTAATTCAGAGAGATAAGTTTTACAAGCTTATGTTTATTTAATGTTTTCCAGAAACATTATAGAACCGAGATAATTGTGAAGTTGATTGTCCTTTTATTAGCCGTGAAGATTTTTTTCCGTTTCTAATCGAGAATCGTACAAAAACCGTTTTCATATTTTTATTGTTAGTGAAAAAAAAAAATGATACACGCCTTTTAATTCCCATTGCCTTAGACTACGTCGTAATAATTGTTAATGCAATATTTTTAGGATTGACAAATTAAATGTCGGCCCACACCTACGAGTCGGAAATCATACGAGGGAGGTAGTATTCATGGGAATTAACTCGCTCACTGAGTATTAGATACAATTTTCACTTTGTATTTTTTCTTACAAAGACTACGATTTTGTAAACTTTTTGTCGGAAATAAGTATCTTCAACCAGTGCGTAGAAACATCGTAGAATGTTGAGCAAGTAGGTAATGGAAAAAGCCAGAAATAAAAGAAAACAAAGCGGCTTGACAAACCAGACGAGATTGCCATTTAAGGAAGTCTCCGGAGTCCACTACGATGTGTCACCACATAGCTAGAATATCATATTTATATACTCATGAAAGACGTGCCAACGCACTATAACAAATTATGTTTACAGAAAATCATCGCGTGCCTATTAAATCATCTCAACCACGCATCACCTAGGTACCGTCATTAACTGATCGATCTGTTACATTATTATTTATAACCGTAGTCTGTCGGGGCACGGAGATATTACAATCGGAAGTATGTGGGTTCTAGTTCCGGCTGCAATACATAGAGTAAGAGTTCATTTTCACAGTACGCAAAGTTTTAACCATAATGAAAAACAACGTGAGGAAACCCTTATCACATTGAAAATACAAGAATGAATTTAGCAAGTGAGCCTCATCTTTGTACTTTTCGGGTTTGCATTCGCGTCTTCTTAAGTACCTAGTAAAATGTGTGAGAAATCCATACAACGACGTGTGCATTGAAAAATTATTGGTCCTACTACTGATAATTAGGAATCGTCAAATTTCACTCCTTAGAACGATTACAAAAGGCATGGCGGTTATGTATTTTTTTAACCTGAAAATCACACAAATATTTCACAATTTACCTACTCAAACCAAATTCGTATTAGTTAGTATACTAGAAAACGTTACGTGCGCTGTACAAAGTTTTAGAAAACCGCGGTAAACGCATCATTTCTTAGAACAATGACTCGGGCCAAGGTTTAAAATTACATATTTGCATAAATTGTAAGCACTGTGCATTTACAACGGACGACACGTTTGACTTCATTAACCTATCATCATATATGTATATTCTCACTGGTTAGTATTAGGCATCGATTTATGATTGCAATAAAAACATCTGAATGAACAAAAAAACTCAGACTTTGAACCTTGACCACCTAAAAGTTATTGTTAGGCATTTCCATAATAAATGACCGGACAGTACACGAACACTAATACATTAGATATTTGATTTATTCATCCATCCAGCCAGTCGGACACAAAAAACTTTAAAGGTCAGCGAATCCACACGAATCCCTTACTGTACCTACATGACATCATTAGCCCTAGTTACCAAGCGTACTGTTTAGCTGACCACGCATCACCAGTCATCAGATGCGATGGACAAACCGAGATGTGCAGTATGTTCTACGACCAAAGCTACATGACATACTTGCCTTATTACTCAGTATAGGCACACAGCTTTGTTCAAACCCGTGCATATCAACTTAAATCCAACTGTGAACGTGATCACGACTAATTGAATTGTCTAAACAAACCGATCAGCACCGTCGCTTTATTATCTAAACAAACGAAACGCAAATATAGCATAATTTGTCGTTGCTACGCATACGTACATACATACTCATTTTATATATAAAGTCACGTCTTTCATCTCAACACCTTAGTCATAACTGCGAGAGCAATTTTAGCTGGATAATTGAGGCGAAAATGAAAAGTCTCAAGATATCCCTTAAGCGCAATTAGACGCAATACAGTCAGTATAATAATTCCTACGTCCTGAACCATCACGGGACCAGTTTCTATATTAGACCTAATAATTAGTTATTATGACCGTGTATAAACAGAAACCAGTTTAACTATTAAAACAATGCGAAATAGCGCATAGCAGCGCAAGTAGGTCAGTTAGTGTTATCACAGAAATGTTCTACATCCATCCATCGCTTACAATACTTTGTCGCCTTAAGCTTGCAACACAAAAATACACAGGGTAGGGATGTGCCGAGTAGTCGAAATAGTATTTTGAATAACTTGGTTGAAATGGCGCCTGTTTTTCTGGTACTTCGTTGTATGGTCCTTTTTTTTAAATGGAACAAATTCGATAACAATATATTGATAACCCGGTCATTTTCCGAAGCGCCGGGTGTGTTTGATTCCAACAGTCCTTAACTGGAGGGAGGTATTTCTTCTGGTGCTAACTCCTATAAACCTAAGCGATATTAGAAAATATTACTAGACGATGAGCTAGACACTTATCACGGGTGCGCTCACAATATGTATGTTCGATCGAAATCTATACATTAAAACCCAATGTGCGGACTGATCCATCACTGACATCATCAACGCCCATGCCAAAACACTTGACCCTAGAAACCTAAGATAAGAAAGGATTTTTTTAAAATTAATCCCTTAAGGGTTTAAAAAAGAAGGTAGAACTTTAATTAAACTTGGTGGTTGTATTTTTCATAGAAATTGAACACTGAAATCGCGGGGCGTCAACTAGTATTTAATAATATTTTATACACCCGCAGAGCGCCATCGATCATAATTTATGCGGGTAAAATTAAATGTTTGTTAAACTTCCGTGTGTAGGTATGTTACGTATGTAGATTTTTTGCTTGTGTAACAAAATACTTTGCGTACTTTCTACAATAAATATGAACATTATATTATCCAACAGTACGCAACTTATAGCAGAAAGACGTTGCAATTTCATAAAAGAGAAGTGTTATTGCGAAATTATCAACGGAATACTATAATGTTCACTCGTAGGTAGATCGCCGTGACCCACAATCGCATTGGCCCAGCATCTGTGCACCTACTTGGACTCGTTGTTGATATGCGTCGCCTGCGCCTTATCGCTACACTTTATAATATTTATTCAATATAAAATACTTGCTCACGACTTACAACGTATCATTAAAGTTGGCTCTATAAACTTAGGCTTTATTTATAAAGCGTTTAGAACCTGCACCTCAAACTTAGAAATATGTCTATTCCTATATTTTACAAACAAACGAGAGAGCCCAACACAGTTGTCAGTCAAAATGCAGGTAAAGTATTTAGTATTTTTTTATTTTATAAATCGTTTCTCATGAGACGTTATTTCAAATGTACGTTTTTTAATTTTGTAATTAATAGTAATGTCGACAATTATAAATGAATGGTTATTTTATTTAATCAGTTACACATAGGGCGAAGCATATATTTCCGGGCAGGATGTATGCCAATACTTTGTAGTTCGATTGACGGTTTCATACAGGATGCATCATGATTCAAAGGTAACCAGCAAAGACCCTCAAACACTTGTCACGTTGTATCATTCAAGATTGCACGATGGAATGTTGATTTGTAAGAAACCTCTACTATCCATCTAAACCCAAGTCAAGCTAAACGTGACCTAGAAGGAATTTTTCCGAAAGTTCTGTATTATAGACGTGAATTTGTCTATGTATGTCCTTGAAAACTATAATCTACATAGTATAAAACAAAGTGTCTGCTCGCTGCCAGACCCTATGTATGCTTAGATCCTTGAAACTACGCAACGGACTTTGATGCAGTTTCTTTTGTTAGGTACAGTGATTCCAGATGGATATATTACATGCACAATATAGTAAGGAAAAACTTAGTATCAGCATTGCACTCGAGCGAATCCGGGACGGGCCGCTAGTTAATATTATCTCTAGCTTTAGTACGATCATTTTCATCAGTCTTATTTCGGGTCCGGAAGGAGGGTCTTCCCTATACATCCTTTTCCATTTTTCCCGAACTGCAGCAACCTCAGTTAGTCAAATCATTGGCACACAACAGCAACTTCCGAAGTCAAATTAGCTACTTTAAGTGCCTACCACGTTAGTCCTGAGTACTTATAGTGAATCTACACTTATAAAATGAACAATTATACCTACACACGTTATCAACTATGTAACTATGTAGAATCTATTGACGGTACCACTGTCTCCTTGACACAGGGGTCAAGATATGTACGTATGTACGTAAAACTTGAAGTTTAAACGCGTGTTTAAGCTATCGGCGTTATTATTATCATCGCGTGCAAATATTAGCATGGTTCGTACTAAAAACCCTGCCCGAACAAGTCATTCTGCAATCTATGCAGGAACTTGAACCATAACTAGATATACTTTTAACCTTGAACAGCTCAGCGAATGCCAGATTTTTGCTGTTAAGACTATTAATATAACAACTTTTTTATTATTTTTTTACTAGCCTCTTAGGTATTTTAAGCGAATTACTTGTACGCTGGCGTAAACTTGACTGAATCAGAAGTAAATGCATTATGTACTTGAGTATATTGGATCTTATAGGTATGACTTAGCAATATTTCACAAAGCTCTCCATATAGAATGTCGAAACAGTATTTTTTAAACTTGCAATCTGAGCATATTATCTACTCTGCCAAATAAGAAAGACCACACGCGATCGAGACCAATCGCAACACTACACCTATTAATCGGCACCGTTCTAACAATCCAACGAGCAAGGTTACCAGAGTCACGGGCGCACAAATTAGCCAGGTAGGGGGCAGGAGTTGCATTATGCTTAGCGTCCATTAGAAAATTACGTCCTGGGTGGAAATAGATGAATAATGCAAGCTTGCCTTGCCATGTGCATTCAAATGCAGAATTCTGCAGCCAGACACAGCGCGTGGGCGACAAGCATTACTAAATTATATTGGCATCATCCGCAGCGGTTGCCCGCGCGCAATGTCGAGGGCGCGTGGGAACTAGCCACAAGTGTAGAAACCGACAAACCGGAACGTAGCATCTCTGTACGCCTCTATGACGACTACACATTATAATGAGCGTACATTAATTGTCCGTGCCTGATTCGTAGTTCCGTAATGTAGGTAGCAAGGTCTAATTTACGTAACAACCACTTTTTTCACAAATACCATCATTCTTCCCAAAATAAACTTGACACAACGTAACGAATTGACAAATAAACATATTTCAGGTGAGCCTATCGCATGCATCCACGACGGGGCCGTACCGACGCACGTCCTGAACACTTATTGCTGGATCACTTATACCTTCACGCTGCCCAATGCGGCCAACAAAGAGGTGGCACACCCCGGACTTGGCAATGAGTACGGAGAGGAGAAGCGTATCCACGCTTACTACCAGTGGGTGCCGTTCATGCTGTTCTTCCAGGTAAATACTTCATATGCAATGTAAGAAAACGACTCTTATTCGGTTAAGGTTTTTATTGCCACATTCCACATCTCAAAATACATGAGTAGCCAAGGGGACAATTGAACTTATCGCAGTATCTATACCTTTTCGTAGGCAGGTTTTTTAAATGTTTACCTATAGCGTGAGATTGTTGTGTAAATACGTACCTACATATAATTCAATCCCACTGGTACACCTCGGATACTGGAATCAAACTAGTAACCTCTTTGTTTCTAGTCTTAATGACCACAAGTGCTAACGATTTCGTATTTTTATCGCGGTTCTTTAAAATTCTGCGGTTTTCTTCGAAGTAAGATTTTACGTAAGCATTGTACTCTGGTGCTCGTAATTTGAGCTTCGTAATCACAAATTGTCCCTTACAACGCTTATATTACCTAGAACTATATTATGCAATGGCGGTATAGCAGGTACCAAACATTATATGTTGTGCTTAGTTTTGAAATCTCAAGAAAATGTGAAATAGTATAAACGTTCATATTCGTGCACGATATATTACTCTATGACGAATATCCTACTTATTATTGTTTTGTGTTGTCTGTTTTTAATAAATGTCCATAATACACGGCAGATGAACAACTAGATACGCGTATGGCATCTGCTATTACAGTGTGAGACAAAACATGTTATCGAAGCATTGGAATCAAGCTAAAATACTACATTTAGTTTTAAAAACTTTATTGTAGTAGTTGCAGATCAACGCATTGTATTGCATTAAACTTTTCACAAATCCTTGTTTAATGGCACGGTAGCCAGCCACAGACACAAAATAATAATACATTATTTAACTATGGTCAATTTTCTCAGGGCATCCTATTCTACGTGCCCCACTGGATCTGGAAGAACTGGGAAGAGGGCAAGGTGCGCATGATCTCTGAAGGGATGCGAGGAACTTCCGCTAGCATCTCCGACGACAGGGGTAATCGCCAGGTAAGCATCACATCACTTTATTTCTTGTGTAACACATCACTTTATGTTATTATCAACATTTATAATTGGCTACTTTGAATCTATTGAGAGATGAAAAGGGTTGCAATTTTTAAATAAGATTAACGTCGTTTCCTTTCTTTCAGAACCGACTTGTTCAGTATTTGATGGAAACCCTCCACATGCATAACACCTACTCCTTCGGGTATTTCTTCTGCGAAATTCTCAACTTTGTCAACGTGGTAAGTTATTTTTTAATAGTAAAAAATTTAATCTTCCCAATTTCAATAATCTTAAAGATGAACCGTAAATTGTTGTGTCAAAAACACCGAATTACATGATGTGATCTTAAATTATTGCGAAATTGGCAAGTAAACTGAAGAAATTTAACAGCTTCTAAAAACTGTCTCGGAATATGCTAAAGGATTTTGTATTGCGCAGGTTGGTAACATTTTCTTCTTGGACACATTCCTCGGTGGAGCTTTCCTGAAGTACGGCACCAACGTGGTGGCGTTTTCTAACCAAAACCAGGAAGACCGGACGGATCCCATGGTAAGGATCAACTTTAAATACTAAAATTGGAGGCTTGCGATTGACGAATTTACGTTGACCGACTGTATATGTTGAACGCCAGTTTCTAACATTACATAGAAATTATCGTATGATTTCGGTATAGCGATTAATTTAACAATGTTTTTGTTGTCATTACAAGCAACCATGGATGGATTAATAGTGAGTATGTGAAAACGCCTTTGTTGATTTGAAAGTCTGGGTCAAAGTTTGATGTTAATTAGAAGTACAAGTAAAGGGACGGTTGAATCCAAGTTAAGGCAGTTCAAGCCTGTGTTACCTACTTCAGTAACTAATCGACATACAGACATACGTTATGTAAATGGAGTCCGTCCAAGGTGACGTTCTCATTCCAATTCCATAAAATGTGTAATTTTGTGTTATGTCGCTATAAAATAAACCTCGACAATAAAAGTTAAATGTATTTACTCGATTGTCATATACACGTACGACAATCAAACATAGAACTATAAAAAGTTGTTTGCTAAAGACTATATTCGGATGAAATTGAGTCGGCCCCGTTATGAAAATCTCCATATCACGATATTCGAGTATGGCATGGTAAATTCGGCAGATTTCGGTGTCAAATAATAATAATTTTTGTGTTGTACGTACTTTTCTCGGAAGTAAAAATAATTATATTAGATAGTATTTATTTAAACACATATGGGTTTTGATGGGTCTAAATTAATGTCAAACAAAAAGGGATTATTGTGCTACAGGATACTCACTCATTCCCTTATAAGTAACCATTTCCTGAGGTTGTATGTATAGTTAGTTCAATTTACGTAAGTGTTGTTATTTCAGACCCAGATACCATACGGTTATTTGACCTTTAGGAGTCACCGTTTAACTGATAAGTGCTATATACCAAGGTATATCTTCCATCACTGTTTATCAGCTACAGCCAAAGAATTTGAAACTCCTATGAATGTTGTCTATATTAAGGTTAATATTTTATTTTACAATATCTGTTGTCCTGTATCTACACTACCTTATTGATGTTATAGTGACAATGAAACTGTCATAAAACTGATCTATCTGGGCCAACCGTAAATACATATAGAACGTGTTCTGCAACAAGTATACTTTCATTCCCAGATAGAGGTGTTCCCGAGGATCACCAAGTGCATCTTCCACAAATACGGTCAGTCGGGATCCATCCAGAAACACGACGCCCTCTGCGTGCTCGCCCTCAACATTCTCAACGAGAAGATATTTATCTTCCTTTGGTTCTGGTAAGATTATTTTTTTTCTTTTTTAAGTAGCGATGTTGTAAATACTATATCCATGCATATCTAAAAAAATATAACAGAAGGAGGTTTTACCTGTTTTTTTACACCAGCAAAATCTTTTTGTTAACTCACCTCTCAAGTTAAATAATTCTGTTCTGTTCAGAAAACAGAATTATATATGAGTAGTACTAGATTTAGAAGTATTGTTTACACATAATAAGTACGTTGTTTTTTCTTGAAACCGCGAAGAGCTACAATCAATATTAGCATGATTCATGGTGAACAGAATACCGCCGTCTAACTTCAAATAATGCCCAATTTGCATTCAGAATAGCGACTCAATTGTTTCATGTACATCACAGCTTTAGTTTAATCTTTGACTAAAAACATAAGTGCTTTCTTTGTTCATATAGAGATCAGTAAACAGAAATCATACAGTCAACCATGCCGTATCGGATTTTTATAACGTTCCAGTGTCGAACAGGCGTCAAATTCGATACTATGTTTGTATGCATCAACATGGTAGATACTGGTACAACATTCTAATTACCTGCTTACATTTCATGCTTCTTGTTGTTTTCTTATAAAGATTGAAACCTTATAAAATTTAAAACAGTTTCTTTAGAAATAGTCTGACAAAGAACTTGTTTATCTCTAATATTCATAAATGTGTAAATGAAAAACTTATGTTTTTACATTCCAAACTTGATACTATAGATAGGCAGCATATACAAGCTAATACGGCAGTTTTAAGCAGTATTTCAAGATTTCTCTGGAAGTCGGCGTGCACCAGCACTTAATAATGGAATCCGTCTTTATTTCAGGTTCATAATCCTGTCCGTGGTGTCAGGTCTCGCGATCCTGTACTCGGCCGCTGTGATCATGCTGCCCAACACACGCGAGACCATACTCAAGAGGCGGTTCCGGTTCGGCACCCCCAACGGAGTAGAGGCCCTGGTGCGGAGGACCCAGGTAATCATTCACTCACTCATGTACCGTCAAAGAATCTGGGGCCTAGGTCTACTACAGTCTGCTAGTTGCATCGCTCTGGCATAGTAGCTGCAAACGATGTTAACATTGCTGACTTCGTTACTTACATTTCACTGTGGTCAGTAGTAAAGCAGCGATGTACATCGTTTGCCGCTACGATGCCAGAGCAATGCAACTACGAGAGTGTAACAGACTTGGAGACAGTTGAAACTCATGTCATTAGACATTAAGCGTAATTTTTTACTTGTTACTATATAACATTTGTTCGTCATCAAAATTGATAGATTACTTTCTTGGACCGTACAACGCCATAAAATAAATGTCACATACGAAATAGTGCAGTGGTATTCTATTGAAAAACGCTGAGACAATTGATTGCAATAAAGCGTCGAGGTCACAAGGCTAGCTTCGTTTATCATCAATTGGTGGTAAATTATAGTGGAAGTCTTATAAGTAATTGCGGTGCATTAAGATTTTGTTACTGATAAATCGTGCCTTACATAAATATGCGTACAACCGTACAAGAGACATAATGTCAGTCTAATCAGTGAAGTATTGCCATAAGTGTGAAAATACGGAAAACAAAAAAACCTGGTTTTTATTTTTCGTTGTCTCAGAACATTCGAAAAAAATGAACCGATTCTCCTTGTTTGTTTTAAAGCTGGTGCTCTCCCTGCCCCCAATTTCACTTCTGACAAACGGCATCAATTTTTATAGATTAAAATCTGAATTATTATTAAGTATTCAAAGATATATATGAGTTCAGAGGACAAATGACCAGTTACGAAGCTACTAATAAATGCGACGTTTCAATTCAAGGTGGGTGACTTCCTGCTCCTGCATTTGCTGGGACAGAACATGTCACTGCGCGTATTCGGCGAGGTACTCGACGAGCTATCTCGAAGAATCCACCTCGGCTCCAATGCGCCGTCAGCGCCATCTACACTCGAAATGGCGCCGATATACCCCGACATTAACAAACAAGCTCTCCAAGGAGATTGAATACTAGCGAAATAGGGCGGTACACTACAAGGTAATATATGTCTTAAGACGCATTGACTTAAGGTTGAATTGCGAACAATATAATTGATTTTGTTTGTTATTTACTACTTTACGTATTTTTATGTGTAATCAGATGTCAGCAACTATAAAATTGACTACTATTCATTGTAAGGTACAAAGCTAACCTTCTATAAAATATGATTTGGCCACATCTAACAATCACGACAACAATTATTTAACCTTAGGTCAGTCGTCTGTAACGATCTCTTCAATATTTTATAAATTGTTCATTGTTAAAATTCCATAGTAAAGTGTATCGCTCTTTCACGAATTATATTTTCTTACTTGTAAGAATGTAGTTAGTAAGTTCAAATCTCGCGTTATGCAATGAGTACATTCCGGTCTCTATAATGAATTTGTAAGTGTAATGTACCTACTAATTTCTATAACACAAAGCCAGCCACATTTTGCCTGCGATTGCGCGTATATTTAGGCCTCTACTTTAGACTGTATTAGGTTCTGATGTAATATGTATGTAGTGTAATGAAACAATCGGATTTATGAGGACGTGTGCGAAACGAAACAAAAAAAAAGAATTTATTTTTATGACATTAGTGAAGACTGTTCTAGGGATATACATACATATATATAAATTGTGAAAAAAATAAACTATTTCAAATTGACTAACAGTCGTTATAGATACAAATTAGTTCTAAGTAGCTAGTAATAAAATAACTCCAGGAAGTAGGTACAGTCGCAGGGTCTTTTTGAATGTTATTTCTTTCAAACGACTTTATGTATTTTACATTTACACTATGAACTCACGTCGTCGTCCTATAATATACTATTTTTATTTGAGATTTACTTTTTATGATCTGTGGTGCATATGACGAACTACAAAGATCTTAGGATATACTCGCGTAGTTTACTCATTATTAATTTTGTATTGTGCCATTCTAAGAGCGCCGAAACGAAAATGTTTCGGCATATAAACCTATGTTTTGCATTTGATATACGAACATATCCCACGATGAATTATTAATATCGCACATTCCTAAACTGGACCAATTTATTTGTAGTATATTAGGTATTATGTAATTTTAGTGTAGGACATTTTCAGTCAACAATAGGAACATAACTGTTAAGACGGTTAAATAAACTCTTTTTATCGGCTAATCTGAGAAATACTGGATAATGTTATCTTTCATTTATAAATATTTAGCATAATAAAATAGCGCCTGTCTGACGTATCAGCTATGCAATATTTTTTTGTATTTTAAAGACAGGTTATATTTTAGTGAGTAAGCTTTTTTTTTAGTTTATGTTTATTGTAATCATTCCGACAAACATTTTTACTGTAAAAGTATAATCTCGTGTACTTTACTTTATAATCGTGCATGTCTTTTACTTTGCCAGCATATTTTACTCGACAATACCCAATGGTTATCCTTGTCTTTCAAATAAACAATTTTAATTATTTACGCCTTTCATTTCTATCATAATGTAAATAAGTAAGTAAAAAACAGTTTAGAGAATATTGGTGAATGGGAAATAGTAGATTGTATAATAAAAGAAGAAAATAGTACATTTATGGCGAGAGCTTTATTTTGTATACAGAGCGGGCGAGGAACATTAGAAGCGAGGGTTTTTAGAATAGAATACTGAGCGAAGCAAGGGATTCCACATGAAATGCTCCAAAGTATTTTGCTTCAGAGTTTTACACTCTGCTTTTCACTGCCCCGAAGAGAAAAACAAAGTAAATGATTAGGTACTTCATACGTCACGAAAGTAAAAAAAAACAAAATTAAAAAGCTACTTTGTCTCCCTAGTCCCGAGGCAAAGGGTCGTTTTGGTCCTCCGTAAATAGGAACAAAATTACTTAACCCGTAAATATAAGGAACCTGGGCATCTCGTATTACGAGCTGTGGTAGCATAACTCGGTTTAATGTGTTATGTTTACTACATTTATAACGATTAAAGACATTTTTGCTACTCACATTATGAATGCCTCAGTGTCTGTGAATTGCGAGTGCAAATATTATTTTTTACTTCTTCAGGGCAAAAAAGTACCTACTGACTGACTGTATTTTAACGCAACTTGGTGCGTGGCCTAGAAACATGCGGAGTGTCCTAGATACGCGAATTTACTCGCAAGAGAAGCTGCGTACTCTAAATGTCGATCGAGAAAATTTTCGTTTCTACGGAAGGTAAAGCTCCTCGTCCGTGTTCGCCTTTGTTCCTGTTTATCAAACCTTTAGACAAAAGTAGCTATCATTAACAACAACGTACACTTCACGGTAGGTGACCCAACGCCACAGGAGGTGCACTACATTACATACCTATTAAAACTTAGACTTTGTTATTGCAAAACACAGCCATAGGACTCCCACTTTTACCAACCCAACCAGAGAACTAAACATCGTAAATCATACAGCCCTCCTAGCAAAGCGCTCCAAGAAAGACATGACAAGACATGTCGGGCACTGCGATTGGTTGAATCAATCTAAGTCGCACGACGTGTAACATAGCAGCCAATTACAGTCCCCCTAGCACAGCATTCCAAGAAATAAGTGACAAGACATATAAAGCGCTGCGATTTGTTGAAACTAGCTGAGTCGCACAAAGCGTGACATAACAGCCAATCAGAGCGCGTATTTGTTCTATGTCATGTCTTTCTTGGCGCGCTTGCTAGGCCTGCAGGTTGGTCTAGTGAATTAACCGAGCGGTCCTGTAAAGAAAAGATGACATCGCGTTTCATGAAATTAGTAAGTATTGAAGCGTGTGACTCACCGGTTCCCCCAGTCGAGTTTAGCCACCAGCCTTAAGCGCAGCGCCCTTGTCTGGTCCTGTGTGAGGGTGCCGGTCATGAGCGCGCGCCGCCCGCTCAGCAGCTCGCGCATCACCTTCGCCACGGCGCCGAACCGGTACGTCTCCCGCTCCTGTGACACGGGTTGAACGATGAAGCTAGTTGATGATTTTAGTAAGTTTATACCGGGGTATTACGATGCGAAATTAACCAAAGATACACATTCAACTTATATCCGTTGTTTTTTACAATGTTCAAAAAACCAATGGGACTCTTTTTACCAATGGAACTCTTTTTCAGAGCCTATGTATGCAACGCAACGCTCGTACGGTGAAGCACAACATCGTGATGAAACCCACAC
>SJJU01008312.1:0-13929 GCA_012932125.1 Conopomorpha cramerella
GACGTGTACCAATGGTACTCTTTTTTCAGAGCCTATGTACGCAACGCAACGCTCGTACGGTGAAGGACAACATCGTGATGAAACCCGCACACCACAAGGTGTGTGAACTCTATAACGGCGATGGGCTCACCCCCTGTCACGTCGGGTTAAATACGCTTGGTGAACCGTGGGCACTTGCTTAGCAAGTGCCTCTGCCTACCCCGCTTTGGGATTAAAAGGCGTGAAGTGTATTTTTTTTCTCTCTTATCAATGTCATATTTTTGTATGGCGAGAATGACATTAATTACATAAATAAGAATTGTGTCTGTCAAATAAACTTATTGAAAATTCCCCATTCCCTGTTGCTTTTTGTCGCTGCCCAACCACCGAGCGGCTACATCGAAATGCCACGTTCAAATGATAACAAAAGCCTTGTGACATGTTCTAGGAAGACAGATCTCAATCAAGCGGGTTTTAAAAGCGAGTCAATACGCAACTCGATTCAAAGTAGAGTAGGGCACAATGTGCCGCGAGCCGTGTGTGGCGCGCCGCCTCCCCGCGGCAGACATCACTGACTCAATAGCAGCATCTAATATCGTACGCTTTGTAAAGCAACTGAAGAAAAAGAAATCGTTAGAGCTTATTAAATGATCACATTTTTGTGTTAGGTTTTAGAGATAATCAAAGATACTGCAGAAGTGATATGTATATAATACTTCCTATTATAAATGCGAAAGTTTGGATGGATAGATGGATGTTTGACCTTCTTTCACGCAGAAAGTACCTACTGGGCGTATTTTGATGAAACTTAGCAGTACTGTAGCTTGTAAACTAGAATAACATAAAGGTTATAAAGTATATTGGTAAAACAATGTTTGCCAGGTCAGCTAGTTTGTTTATAACGCTGTGATGCTATAAACTTCTCTAATTTTATGAGCCGCTTCCGCTAATTAAAAAAGAGCTCACAAACTGAATAAAATTGCATGAAACTAAATCAGAAAATCAGTACCATAGTAATATTTTCAACTCGCGTTGCTCTAAAATTATATAATTACCTAAATTGATCTAATTTACTTCCCCCCTGTAACGAACCATTTTTTCGTCACTACGTATGAACAAGCGTTTGACGACCAACCGGCCTGGTGTTACGCAGCGATGTGGTCTACGATGTAGCACACTTGTTTATTATTATTTCTTATAACTTTATTTCTTCTCTCAAACAAGAAGGTTCTACCGGAATATGTTCCGAGTTTCGCGTATTTTCAAACATTGTATCATCTGTGCCCGTGTTTTGTTAGCACAACATTCTTTATTATTGCACTGCAAACAATCGTCGATGTTCGGAGCAATCCCCGGTCCGTTATACCGCACTGGCCACAAAAATAAAGTGAATTATACTGAGTAAACAGTGATTAAACGTCGACAGTTTCGGGATACAAAATATTATGAAAAAAATCGCTCAATTCTTCATGAAGAGGGGCTGTTCAGCCGTGGCTCAGCTGTCATTTAACTGTCATTGTTTGAACGGTCGCCCGTCAGGCAACGCCACTACACTGCTAAGTATTTCCGGGTTATTTTATTGTAAAATATTTTTTCATTATAATCAGTTACGTGTAATATTTATGTACCTACGTATATGTATGTACGGAATGCAGACTCGGGGCGACTTTGTATATTGCTGGTTTTCAATGTATTTTCTTTATAAAACGCAATGAGCAAGCGTTTGACCACCATCCTGCCTGGTGTTAAGCAGCGATGTGGTCTGCGATGGAGCACACTTGTTCATTAGGTACCTTGACTTACGTGACTTGAAGACCTTCAATGTTACAATTTCGTGGTAATTTCAAAACATACGAGTCTGAAAGTTGACTTTGTGCCAATCAAATAAGCCTTTAGGTAGGATACTTAGAGCTTTAGTAGTTTTTGGTAAGCATAATATACGCGAACTGCTTTTATAGCGTAACATAATGAGTGCTACAGACATGTTCTTTATAATCAAAATTCAAGTTGAATCTTAACAGAATTTATGCTAGGTAGACGTAAGTAAACATTGTCGAGTTTTATAGTTTTTATATACTTTAAGACTAAAGTTAGTTCTTCTAAAATAATTTCATGGACGTGGTTAAGGTTACGAAGTGGCTCTCAGTCGGCATGCACGTTAATATTTAGCAGCTTTATGTGATGTTCCAAACGTTAAAGGTATCGCAGTTTTGTTCTGTAAATAAAATTTACCAGCCGGCCATATTAGCCGTAGAACCGATGACCGTTGGGACAAACGAGTCCTCGAGTGGAGACCGCGACTCGGCAAACGGAGTGTAGGACGCCCTCAGTGGACTGATGATATACGCAAGATGGCTGGCAGAAGCTGTATGCGAGAAGCCGAAAACAGATCACAGTGGCGTGCAATTGGAGAGACCTATGTCCAGCAGTGGACAAGTATAAGCTGATGATGATGATGAAATTAGCTAATACTCTGTGGGTACCTTTTCAGTATGATTGTACGTGGGACAGGTACTGGATTTCTATAACCTTCCATACTATTAAAGCAGGTTTCGTATTATTGCGCGAGGTACACACACAAACGCAAATATTTACAGCATTTTGTGTTTGTGCCACAAATTGGTGGAGGTTTATAATTTAATTAATTCAATCGATTCCCCGAAAACCATTTCGCATCGGGTAAGATATTTCTAGAATATTACTGTTGACAACACAAACAGTTAGTTACGGAGACACACAAGATGATTATAATTTTCACTGCGGCTGCGGTTTTACGACCGATATTCATTTTCTATATCAAACAACCGAAGTGACAATAAAAAAAACGTAAGCGCCATCATAGAAAAATAGTAAATTATTTAAACTTTAGCACAGTCCCGTTTAGCCGAGCCGTTTATTTAAAAGAAATAAAAAGACTTAAATTCTATTGCTAACAAACGCCAATGCAGAAGTAGATATTTGCGCAGTAAAATTCACAATTATGTATAAGCAAAGCCACCGCCGTAATTGTATCTGTGAAGTAAAAATGCTCATATTTGTAATCGATGTTAATGCGTTAGGGTGAAAAACACACATCAAAAGTGTCTAGTGCTTGTCACCACATTTTGAATAAATTATGAATTAATTCAGTTTTTGTAAAATATATGAATGATTGCAATCTTCTAAAATGTACTTGATCCCCAGACACTTTTGATGTGTGTACTACACGTATATTCTGTTGTACCCATTATTTGGTGAAGACCGTCCCTGTTCCTTTCACAATAATTGTCAGTTGTAGTGATTTTGTACATTCACATTTCTCATACGATGTTCCAGAACTTGGTTGTTTCATTCAAGTCGAATTTGATTTTTTTCAAAACACACACATTGCTTTCATCCCATATTAAGTAGCTACAGCACTTGTATTATGGAATTCATACAACTAAATATACTTGCTTAAATACATCTGTTTTTTAAATACTTATTTAAATAAAACACCCAGACACATCCAACAAGTATTTAAAAGCTCATAAGCTAGCTCTAAGCACCAGTCAGCGGTGGGAATCGAACCCACGATCCTATGGAGCGGAGGCAGACATGCTGGTCACTAGACCAACGGGCCCGGTTTATAACTTTTACTTTCATGTGCACAAATGTACCTATGCTCTGCTTATAATAATTATCTCAGCTTTGAGCAATACTTAAGATGTCTTGTTAATTAATATTTAATATTTGTAATTAATATTTGTATTGTATTCTCGATCCATGAAAATGGAACTCTCGCACGTATCCTCCCTGCAGTATTACATTAATCGATCCTATTTAATATTCATGACGCAGATTGGATCTGTCACGCGCAGTCATGTGCATTACGTTATCATTGTAATAATTGGCGTTACGACTCTGAAAAACACTGTGATAAATTAATACGATTAAAAATAAAAACACATAAGTCTAGCCTTTTATTTCCAGAGCGGAGTAGGTATAGACGTGCGTTCTTTGGAGATCGCCGAAGGCCACCGGAGGGGTTTTAGTCGGTGTGAGTCCAACATAACCCAGTCCCTCCCCTGGGCGACTGGGTATCCGTAAAGGATTTCCCCTTCGAAAGGTAGATACAGTAGGTAAGAAGGTTCAAAAATACAAATATTTTCCCCTTTCGTGAACTTGTCCTACCTGTAATGTTGACGTGATAATAATTAGCTTAGTCGGACTCGAACCCATAACTTCCCGTTGGAAGTCTAGGCTACCGACGACTACATCTACCCATTATATTATACCTTTTATATTTTATGAAACATGTGTTTCTCATAAAAATAAACGGCACACTCAAAACCTTACATGGTTAAACATTTTTTACCAAATTAAAAAAAAAACAGATCTGCGTGTTCCACATTACAAATGTCTCGTGATACCTCTAGTATGAGGGTTAATTGCTGTCCCTTTTTCAGTATAATTTCAATTCAGTACAATCTCCAACAAGAATTAGCTCAAATATTTCGCCGAAATTGGGCTCAAGAGGATTTTGATCCGATTTAATACGGAGTCCATTAGTAGAGTAGTACTGTTTGCTGCAGCGTCTGTATTATTACGTTAGGGTTCGTTTGCTGTATTTTTGTGAGTAAACTTCAAACGTTTCAGGAACGAACAACTTTAAAGCACTACTACATTTTGTTGTCAGTAATAACGCTAAACATTTCAAAACCGGGGCTAATTCCGCCCGCTTTCCGGCGGACATTAATTGAATTACACGCCAACACATAAAGTTTGCTTCCGTTATGTAGAGTTCGCGGACAATCCGCAGCGGCGAGCCACTTGCTTCGATAGAAGCATGATTTGTTGCGTCCCGTGTATTCCTATGAATTTTACATCGAATTGAAATATTTTTCACGAAAACACTAATTGTAACCACTGTAGCTGGAGAGCGGTTTTTATTTTAAACAACTTCAGTGAGGTTCAGTCTGCGGTTTGTACAAAACATTTGCTAGTAATATTTACTGCCTGCGAGGGATTTTTAACTAACATTGTAGGTGTATTTGTGTAGCGTAGTTTTATTTTACAATGCTCAGTTAGTCGTTTGATGTCACGGCCACGTGTTGAACTGTCAAGTTCATTATATATTGTCATTACCTGTGTGTCTGCCTGCTTAGTTATAATGTCAGTCTGAAGGTCTCCAAGTCGCGGGTGAATAGGTACCTAAAGAAGAAGTGTGCTCCATCGTAGACCACAGCGCTGCTTAACATCAGGCAGGATGGTGGTCAAACGCTTGTTCATAATAATAAAAAAGTACTTCTGTTCCGAGCGGCGACTTGTTGTCCAGATAAACAAGTGAAGTACTCACAATGATCAGCAGTGGCAGCTGGTACAGAGTTGTCACGCTCCGGATATTAAATTTCCAAATTATACATTAACATAACGGTGAAACTTTATCGTTTTTGTTGAAATAATATGTCGGTATCAAATAGTATTATTGACATCTGGAGGCGAGAGTAAATGACAGCTTTTGTCTACGGTCTATTAATTCGTAGTCTACTAACGTCATAAAATCTAAACACTAAAATTATGTGTATTTAATGATTATCTTAAATTAAATCTCAAATATTAACGTAGTACCCATTCTATCCTGTTGTGAGCTGAACGTGTAGGTACGGCTTTGTTTGTCCGACAAACAAGACTAGTTCCCAGTAATTTATGTAATGTTTATCGAACATAGCCCGACCTACCTTTGAAGTGGCTAAATTCCTTATCTCGGGGATGTATAGAAAGTTTCCGACGACGTCGTTTTGGTCATCTTACTCCGGGGGATAATGAACTCTATCTGCATAACTATAAGCCATTATTTTGAAATGTATATAGGTAGGTATTGTGACGAAAGGGAATCAATTATTCATTACAAATGTTCATATTAATGGCGAGTGGCTAATTGACGTATATCAACATGGGCCCATTTTCCGTATTTGGCGTGCATTTGACGTGCATTTTGAGACCTTCGGCTAGCAGTACCACGAGAGATATGGAACTACTGCATCACCTGTGTACCTGCGGTTTATTCTGCGTACGTAAATATGCTTTTTATTGGAGTAACCACAAAGTATCAAAAGATTCTCCAGCATTGCCAACGTCTTCCTCATTTGATTTTTAGCAAAACAAGCGCACGGAAGCCGTCAGCGGTGGCGGCGGTGGCGGTAGTGCAGAGTGCTCCCGGCCTATTTCCCCGCAGCCGCGCCCGCGTCCTCCGAGGGAGCAGTGGCGCCCTCTTCCGCCGACGTTATTTATGTTTTCCACACAAAGTGAATTCGGGCTAAGTGGTATTTGTGCGACGACCTCCAAATCTCCGCGGACAGTGAAATAATGTCTTGTAAATTAAGTTTTATGATTCCCTCTTTTTCCCCCTCTCTTTGGTACCTTCTTTTAATGTCGACTGGGAAAATGTTTTATTTGCCAGCTATAAAGTTGAAAACCAAGGGCAATAAGTTGGAACAAACAGCCGGGGCTCTTACTTGACCTTTACTATACACGTGGAGTGCACTTCTCTCTGTTCACATGATATACGAATCATTTACTAAGAAAAGGTCCACATTTGGTTAATTTTTAGGTGCACAGGAACTAGTGCCTCTAAACGCAAACAAGGTTTCCCTATCGAATCCAAACATTAGAGCGGCGTTTGAACCTTGACGAGCCTTTTGCGTTGTCAAGCTCCTTTGTGGCGAGCGACTATCACTAGATGATAAATTAATCACAAATTAGTGTGTGTCAAGTGCGGAGTGACGCGGCGCGGGGAGTGACTGGCCAGACAGGCGGACTGGCAGCTCGCCTGTTGCGGTACAATGCCGCTCGCCCTCCACAATGGGGTTCAGCGTTGCAAAGCTAATGAACGATGTATTGTGCGCCCTCGGGCCAGGAAACTCGTGGCGTTTGTGCCTTTGCTAATTATCATGTCGGATGTTCTTTTCATAATGTTGCAAAGCCTGCCTTCACTTGGAGTTTTATAATAGCTCTGTTTTGAACTTTGTTTATGTAAAGAGCCTTTGTTTACGAGCAAAGTACCTACGATTTGTTGAAGGTTAAAAGGGGAAAAGCTATATATAGGATACGCGAAATACTTCTTAGGTACTTACGGTATTTATTTCTAGAAGTTAATACCGCATTCCCTAAGTTGATACGTTTATACGTACGTACACACATAATATTACGTGTAATCTGAAATCTAAACAGAGCAAGTTATTTATCACCGCAACCTGTAAACAGTTTATGAAAGAAAGGTCGGGAAAATAGGTACATGTTTTATTCATGCTCCATAACGCAGATACCTTCCAAAGATTTATATTGCTGCAGGAATCGCAGCCACTGTGAAGTACAGTCGCGGACCTGGACAACTACCCTACTAGTTTAATAACTTTAAGCGGAATGTTGGACACTAAAGAATGACCTCACTAATATAAATAGATGAACTAAGTCTAGGGTCTCTGTACGACTTTCGGAAAATTTGCAAAGTGTGAAGAAGACAAAAACACAATAACTTTATTCATATTTTTTGTTATCAAGGCGCACAAGCTCTAACTAGACATTTTTCATATAAAACGTGTGCTCACTGACAGAATGAAGCTGTGTCCAACAAGGAACGTTTCCAATCCATAAATAAAACGCTGAAAATGCAAGTACGAGTAATAAATTCGGGCGCTCTATTGAAATAAAAAACCCCGCTAACCCCGAGCGCGAGCTGGATTTGAAAATTTAACTGTCATTCGCGGTGTCACCCGCAAATGAAATGGTGGAAACAATTCAGCTGTCGGCGGCGGCGGCGGCGGCGGCGGCGGCGGCCCTCTGGCGCTCCACACTGGCTCGCGATTAAACAATACCTACCAGAGGTGCCTCCGAATGTCCAGAGCTTAACGCATAAATAAAATAATACCCCAATTCCTCACACTCGGTCATCTGACCCCCAAATTAGGATTCTTTATACTATGGATGGTAAGGAATGATACACCTACCCATTTACCTCTTATAAATAGTTGTCTCGGCAAACAGTTGTTTTGCCATAGGCTTTTGTACACCATGTATTGGGAGAAATGCACCTTTTACACCTTCCCTGGACTTCCGCGAATAATTCAGGACCAAAAATAGCCCAATTCGTCCAGTCGTTCTCTAGTTTTAGCCAGACTAACGAACAGCAATTCATTTTTATATAGATATATTACATAGTGTATACAACACGTAGACACTACAAATGCCTCAGATCATCATAATCTCGGGGGCGACTTAACCCCACTAGCGGCCTAAGGTATATTTTCTTCGTAATTTTTTGATCGCAGCAACAACACAGTTACTATTGAGCTCTCCTTGCAGAGGGGCGGTGATGGATGTTCGCGCCACACGATCCGTATAAGAGGCATCAACGTAACGCACCGAGAAGGTAGACATAGAGGCGTTATGAAACATATCACGTCGGGGATCTATTGTTGTTTATCCGGGTCGCGTCGCATAGTTCTTTCAGCGTGACAGCCGATGCTGAATAAGCGTTTGTGACAAGCCCACTCGTGCGGAGTGGGGCTGCACACGCGCGTGTACTCCGCCGTGTAGCGCACCGAGTGACAGGCGGCGGCATTGATTTGTCACGCGCCGCCTCTATACATTTTATTCGCTACGGTGTCCGCTGAAACCCACCTGTCGACGTGTTATCACTTAGTGTGTTTCATGTACTTAATGTGGGTAAGTACTTACGTAAGTACAGTTGTCGATAGATGCTTAGATGTTTGACATTTATTATTTTTTGTATAAAAATTCCGTGAGACGTTTGCTTCAAACGACGTAGATTCAGAAAATGACGAGAAATAAATTAAAAATAATATAAAAGTAATAGAGAGATTAAATTTATTCTGGATATAACAAAAGTGTTTTATTTTGTGAACCATTTAAGGAAAAATGTCTGTTTCCATCTTTTACTCATATTTTTATCCACGATCCTAGAGAATTTCAGATAAAATTGCAAAGAATAACTCCACATAGTGTATGAAACAAAAAATTGAACCCTCTCCCACTTTTTATTCACTTGCCCCGAATTCTATTCACCTGAATTTCAGTGGAATACGAGCAAATCAAATTATGCGTGCAACCACACAGGAAAGCTTGGCAAATTCTGTCTACGGCCACTATAAGCTGGACCACCTTTTAGTATATGTCTATAAGGACAATATGTGAAGTTACAATGGTTCTATGTGTAGGATATGCGACCGCAGCCGATCAAAGCGCACCGCAGGCTCTGTGGACACTGGCACTTCAACATTTCATTACAGTACAGGTCTGGGCCGCGGCCGACAAACAGTGGGTGTGTCATTAAAATTGATATTTGACACAACCACACTTTGATACTAAACCACCTGTGTTTTGAAGCGACTCCACTACAAGTGCTGAGAATCGGCGACTTCACGTGAAGGGCAACGCTCACCTGATATTTCTATGCAAAAAAATGTGCATGAATTGAAAACTTTTATCCTCCCGCGGGAACGCTTCGGCCATTCGTAATGAAGAGTGACAGCTACAGTAGAATTTCACTGATATATTTTTCTGTGAAATGTAAATGGCATACCTACTGAAATGCAGGATCATTACTTATGTGAGCTTTTCGTTATCCTTGTTCAAGGTTTAGAGTATAACTCACCTTTGATGTATTAGTGCAAGCATAGAAATTTGTGAATATCTACTACTTTTTATTGTTGAACTACAAACATTTGTTTTGCCCTAGGAAGTCGCCTTTGTACCCCGTGTATTGGATGAAATACACATTTTAAACCTTCCCCGGATATCCACGTGTGGTTCAAGAACTAAATTAGCCAAATAGGTCCAGCCGTTCTCGAGTTTTAGCGAGACTTACTAACATCAATTTATTTTTATAAATTGTTGAATGAAACTACTTTTACTTCAGTAAATGTCAATTGTTTGTGTGACACTAAGAATATCGTTATGTTTTTAAAGATATCGTTTGTCTCTTTTACACAAACCCAATGCGATCCAGATAAAATTAACTGTTGCTGCGCTTGATGAGAGCTACAGGAACGAATACTATAATGTGTTTTTATCACCATCAAAATGTATGATTTTACGTTATTTTTATCGTGTTATTTGCTGCTTGTTTCCTTGGTACGAAACATTATGCAAAGGGGAAACTTAATTGTGACATAAATGTAATTAGCTTTATTTATCTTGAGCAGCATCATTTAGTGAGCGCAATCCGCGGCATGAGCGCGCGTGATCCCGCGGCCCCGACATTACTCACGTATTACTGCTGGGGGCAAAGCCTTACAAATCTGGATACGCTATTTAGCCTGTAAAAGCAAAACATAACACGAATCGCAAACACTTCTTTAGTTAGGAACCGTTTGCTCTGAGATACGTTTACATAGGTACGTTATCAATCGAATCGACAAGGAAATTTCAGACCACCATTGTCCAGGAAAGGGCCTGCCGTCGGCTAGTCGTAAATATTCACAAAGACTGGTAACAGCCGCGGGCCAAGTAAACATATTTTACGCAAAAAATCCACACACAAGAGAGCATCTGTGGTCCAGTTGGTCGGATACTTGACTTGTAACCGGGAGGTCGTGGGTTCGAGTCCGGCTACTGGACGTGTACCAATGGGACTCTTTTTCAGAGCCTATGTACGCAACGCAACGCTCGTACGGGGAAGGACAACATCGTGATGAAACCCGCACACCACAAGGTGTGTGAACCCTATAACGGCGATGGGCTCACCCTCTGTCACGTTGGGTTAAATACGCTCGGTGAACCGAGGGCATTTGCTTATTAAGCAAGTGCCTCTGCCTACCCTGCTTTGGCATTAAAAGGCCAGAAGTGTATTCATTTATTTTATTTTTATTTACCACATACACTCACTACACTGAGAAGTACTGTTTTTCTGCTATTGTGATTGACGTAATCAGCCTTGGGGTGCATTGGGTCGGATACAACAACGTGCTGTTTCATTAAAATAGTACTGAGTATAATAAGCCAATATTGGCATCTCTTGAGCGGCAGAGCGGGTCAGCAGAACTCCAACCGGAGTAGAATTAATGATGTTTTACCGCCGAGATTTCGGGTGTGTTTGCTGAAGTCTGTCTGCTGACGCGGCCACTACCCGACTCGTGTTTATGTTCAGCTAATTTGCAGATGAAATTATTGTGGCTCTGGAATACAGCCGGATAGTGCAGTATAAAGTGGACGGTCTCAACTGTGCCGATTTCGGTTGAGCAAACTACGTAAGCTTAATGAGGAGTAAGCCAGCTCAACATAAAATACTGTACAGCTTAGCTTGACGTAACTTTACAAAGTTTTGCTGTGTTGTAAGTATCTAAATACTTGTGAATATCTGTATTATTACTGGGTGGTTCGGTAAACCTTGTTCTGTCATAGTGATAGCAGCTATCCTTACCGGATTTCGTGTTTCCATATATAGAAAAATAGGTACCAATTCTTAAATTTAATCATCCAGTGGTATTTGGTGACAGACTTCAAGTAGTTTCAAGCCATTTCTTGCTTCTGCATTCTGAATGTATATCGCAATAACGCACGAGAGTGTTGTCGGTGTGTTCCTAAAAACATACTAAGACAGGAGACCTAACCCTACTGTTACGGGAGACCCGTAACCCAACAGTGATCAAATATGTAGTATGTTATTCTGTTTGAATATTTTTTTAACACGATGGGCTCACCCCCTGTCACGTTGGGTTAAATACGCTTGGTGAACCGTGGGCATTTGCTTATTAAGCAAGTGCCTCTGCCTACCCCTCTTCGGGATTAAAGGCGTGAAGTGTATTTTTTTTATTTTTTTAACACAATGAACAAGCGTCCTTCCTGATGTTAAGCAGCGATGTGGTCTACGATGGAGCACACTTGTTAATTATGTACCTATTTACCCCAGTGACTTGAAGTACTTCAGACTGTGCTGTGCAAGAAACACACACTCCGGCAAGTCAATAAAATCTATACGAATTATTGAAACTATTTCATGAAGGTAGTCTTCATAGCACATATGGTGTTATTAAAATAATGCATAGCTTTAAGTAATTATGGCTTTGTTTTGTGTCGTAATGTGAAATGCAAATCTTTTGCCGTAAAGTATTTGTGTCAAACATAGGCTTTTATTTCTTTTATCATTAAGAACTAGCGTTTGACCACCATCCTGCCTGATGTTACACAGCAATGTGGTCTACGATGGAGCACACTTGTTCATCAGATACCTATTCACCCGTGACTTGAAGACCTTCAGACTGTACTGCGCAGGAAACACAAACTCCGGCAAGCCATTCTAGCGGGCTCATACAAAATTAAGGTAATAAAAATTATATAATGAAGGTTGACAAATGTATGACTATAGTTTTATGATGAAGCGTTTTCATTACAATAATGACAATTAATTTAAAATTACAATCTTCTTTAGATTGTAATGTAATAATAATGTAGCAGGACGATAAAAAAACAAAACAAATTTGACAGATAATTCTTATTTCAAAGAGTTCCTGAAACGACATATTATCTTAGTATTTTATTAAAAATATAAGGTCGATTATCAACCCGATGGGCAATTTTCTTTGACGTTTTTCTGGGCTTAGAACTGTCATTACTGTCATACTTTCCAAACAAAGTTTGACAGTAATGAACATATCTGTAAGAAGAAAAAACGTTTAAGAAAATTCCCCATTGTAGTGTGGAATTACCACGAATTATGAGTACTTACCTACCATGCTTTTTAATTTATTCTGGAAGGAAACAGGTAACTTTAAAAGCAATTAGTCTTACTTACAGACGGAAAAATTAAATGACGAAAATTCTTTTATAACTTTTTCAAAAGGATCTCCACGTTTACGGTTTTCCTAAAAAAATATACCTACTTATAGGAACGTGTAGGGTTATCGTGCTGCAAGTTAAGAACCAAATTTTTTAATTCAACCGCAAACTTTAACCGAATTTAATAATACTTTGGTACGTAATAACGATTTAACTCCGAGTAACTGAAGCTAAAGTCAATTTACGTTTTATGTTATTGCCTGTAGTACTAAGTTGAATACTACAAAAATAAAAACAGTATGTACATGTATCTATATAACGTTGTGAGGTATTAAGATATTTCTTTCTTTATTTCCTTGTAAGTGCTCGTAAATCAGAATGCTTTTGAAACAAAATTGAGCGTATAAATGACGCTTCTCTATAACTCGACTGCTCTACACATTAATCAAAATTCTTATCATTGATCTGCTTATTGTACACCGCGAACATATCTGATTCAGTCCAACAATAACCCATGTATATTCACTGATTACATTTGCCTTTTCACAAGAAGGTCAACTTTCGCTATTTGTGTAGTTTTCTTCGTCATTTGGGGCCGTAATCTGCCCGCAGAGAGCCATCGTGCGGCGAACCTAATGCCGGATTATTTATGACTCCTCGAGGATGCTGGCTGGTTAGATTTCAGCTCGAGTTTTGATGATGTTTTACTTACGTCTTATGCGTTAGATAGGTATACTTTGACTGGCAACAGATTTTACAAAGGCCTTCTTTCATATAAAACTGGTGTGTTTTTATTTAATGGTGGAATTGTGATACTGAAGATCACTTAATTGCAATACCTCATTTCACGTGATTGTTTCCACTCCATGGATAGACGTTATTTAGATTGAGTGTCAAAAGTTATGCAGTACAGATAATTTGATATTTGTTATGCGAACTTTATGATAATAACTCGCAAATATTGAATTTTGTAATAAAATTTTATCCTTCAAGCGAATACTATTATATTACCTTCACGGCATGTACCTACTAGAGTTGTCTCGAACAGAAAAGTCGTAAACGGCACCATTCAAAATGTACAAATCAACGGACGCCACAGGCGTTAACAGTTCTTGGAAATTGGTATAAAATAAATTCACTCGCAGAACCGCGGAGATCCCTCGCCGCCATTTGAAAGGAAGGATTGAAATCAAA
>SJJU01008315.1:0-14868 GCA_012932125.1 Conopomorpha cramerella
GTGTAGGGATTACTTGGAGAATTATGTTTAAGTACCTACCTACTATTGTAATTTATGTATTATCTCGGGTTGATGAAGCTTGTGCGGATATTTATTAGTACACATACACGAAGTTTTAAACATATTCACGAAGCCTGTGGCGGATGGCAATCTGTTTCAATGTTTAAAAAAAAAGAATATATAATTATAGATTTAAGAGTTCCAACATGAGTATTTCTTGAATTTAGTATTTCTTTATAACAAGGGCAGTAACTATTTCGTCTGATTAGTACTCGGACAAGCAACGTGGGCATCAGGAGGTTAAGGTTATTTTAGGAAATAGCTCTGTTATTATTCCAAGATTGTGGAACTTACCAAAACGCATTGTATCTAAGTACTACGATTGTACTGTTGTGTTCTATATCTAAGTACTAGGAATAACTAGGAGTACTAAAAAATAACCTACCAGTATAATATTAAAACGAAAACCACAAAAGTTTTCTCATCGATGTCGCTGTCGAAACTAAACCAGATTAAACGTAAATGACATGAGAAGCACCAGCTTTCAAATATAAAAAGATGTATCAAAATCGGTTCACGCGGTCGTAACAATCAACAAAATACAGAAATTAGGAACCGATTCCAGACCCTTTAGACCAAACACTATAATCATAATCATTTATTGCGTTCACGTGTTTCAAATATAGTCTTAAAAATACTGAAGTATTATTACTATTAGACTTGCAAGCTGTGTAGCACCTTTGGTTCTGTCTCTTTTCCACCAAAATGTATCGATAATGACGTACTTAGGTATGTATTTAAAAGAAAAAGATATATTTTAGCCCCCTTACCAATAAACGCGTTTTCACTTACACAACGGTTATTACAGGTCTACTTGAACTGGTTATTCCGTATTTCACATACAACTGACAAGTTAAGTTGAGCTTTGTGTATTTTCTAAATAGAAATTCCGCCATTATTGGTAAGGCTCTAAGTATATATATTTCGTTACCTGAATTCCATAACACAAGTGCTTTAGCTAAATAGCTAAAGCACTTGTGTTGGGATAACGGCAATGTGTGTGTTGTTGTAAATTATTTATTAATTTCTACCTGTCCCGGCAACCACTTCTTTTGTCGTAGGATGATTTTGCTCGTGTATTATAAGAAATACCTTTTAAACCTTCCCTTGACTTCTTGAAAATAGCGAAATCGGTCAAGTCGTTCTCGAGTTTTGGCGAGACTAAGGAACAACAATTCATTTTTATATACATAACTAGCTGTCTCGGCAAACATTTGTTTTGCCATAGGAAATCGCGTTTGCATCCCGTGCATTGGAAGAAATACACCTTTTAAACCTTCCCTGGACATCCACGTGTAATTCAAGACAAAAATTAGCTAAATCGGTCCAGCCGTTCTCGAGTTTTAGCAAGACTAACGAACATCAATTCATTTTTATATATATAGATAAAAAGCTGATGCGCAGTAAGGGACAAAAACCACTCAATCTATTAAAGAAAACCGCATCAATGTCCGTTGCGTAGTTTTAAAGATCTAAGCATCCATAGGGACAGACAGCGGACGGCGACTCTGTTTTATACTATGTATTGACTTTTTACTCTAGTTGTTAAAAAGAAACCTATTCGTACACGAACCCACAACTTGTGATATCAAATCTAGGTAGTCAACAACTAGGCTGTAGTCGCTTTATATTTTTTCTTCTAAGTACTATTAAAGGTGAGTAGCTCGCAATGGATATGGGAGCTTCTAATGTAACACTGGCTCATCAAAGGCACGTTTGTAAGCCATCCGGCCATTTTACCTCATCATAGTGTTTTTTTTTGTGAAAACACGCATAATGTAAATATACCTTAATGGTTTACTTTATTACCTGTATAATAGTTTAGAAGCCCTTTTGAACCGTGACTTGTGAACGTAGTAGGCAATTTAGTTTTTGCGAGTATGAAAATAGCATGTAATAATGTACTTTTATACATATTTGTTTGGTTAAAAATAACATAGAGACATTGTTACTTCAATGGTTCATACATACATAATTAAGTAAATAATATGTGCATGTACAAATTGGCGGAGACGCGTCACACGCGCCTTTGGGGAGGCCCATGTCCAACAGTGGAAGATATGTCTGAAGATATGTCTCTGAAGATATGTACGAAAATTCATACAAGGCCCGTATTTTTGTTTCTGTTAGGTTTCTGCCATTTCAGCACGACGATGTTGAATTATTGGTATTTTTACTCTCAATTCCTTAACAGTTCCTTTCAGAAACAAAAAAAAATGAACGCATTCCTCATACAAGACAAAATGAATGAATGATTATTACTGACAATGAATTTTAGTTTCTAAATGAAATTTGAAAACTTAACACCTGTAAGAAACTGAGAAAGGGAGAAATACAAAAAATACAAATAGTGGCAAAAAATCACATTGAATATTCAGTAACCACGCTCCAAAAGATCTTTGTCGGAATGTACCTATTTGTTTTACATTAAAGGAATCGAGATTTCTTTTAATTGCTGTGAACTAGTACTAGTCTATATTTTTGGTGCATACGTAATGTAGGATCTGACGTAATCCTAGGTGTGGTTACCTAATATATTAACTAATCTTAATGTAATCCGCGATTCAAGGCCATTGCAGCAAAAAGTTTTCAGGCCAACTTTTCGGTCTGTCGCGCCCGATTTTTCCATCTTGAGGTAAGCATTTACCGAAAAAAAAATCTCTCCGATGAATCTGCGTAGCTAATTGCAATTACTAATGACTGTGTTCAGTTCTATCTTATTAATCTTGATGTTTGTATTGTGATTTTTGAAGGAAAATATATTAAATTGCTCATTAAAATAATTAATTTGCACACCAAAAAAAAAACTAAAGTTTGCTAAACTAAATGAGACATTTTGATGCTGAATTAGTAAAAGTGTGAATTGAGTAAAAGTTGTGTGCGACTAAATACTGTGTGCCCATTCTTAAATACTATAGTTACAGTCATTTATGTCCCGTAGTCACGGGAAATTCAATTTTCCCGATCTCATGCATATTCACTTTTATATATCAAATATCTCCACACAATGACTTTTTTCCAGACTATTACTTTTAAATTATTGTTCTGTTTTAACTCTGCATAATACAAATTAGCGTAATTTACAGTGCAATTACTTTTTGTTTCTTTTTTCATAAAATCTTTCTCCTGACCTGAACACAAAAAAGATTAGAGGAAATAGTAACAGTGGTGAAAACATATACCCTCATATTAATAAAATTAAGCATTTACTAAAATTAGAACAGCTCTACTAAAGGTCGCATAAACTGGTCAAATGTTCGACAAATACGGACTAACAATTCTAAGTTGATATATGTCAACTAGTCAATCTATGTTTTAACTTTTTATGAATATGACGTTTAGTAACACAATATTTCTTTATGTTATATAAATATATAAAAGGAAAATCTGACTGACTGACACATCAACGCACAGCCCAAACGGCACCTGAAATTTGGAACGGACGTAGCTTAGGTAGAGTAGGAGTGCATTAAGAAAGGAATTGTAGAAATTCCCACGGGAACGGGAATTAACGTGAAAATACTTTTGTATGAAAATTCTAAACCGATCAAGTTAGACGCTTGAAATTTGGGATGCAGGTAGGTACCGTACTACTAAACTACTCGAATGAAATCGCGGGGCGCCCACTAGATAATAAACTGATACTAACAGTGGTAGAACAATAAACATAATACAGCTGCTAAGATACTATTCTTATAAAATAGGTATAGCACACTTAGATTTTTTGCTCGTCTCTTTTTCCGCTTCAAAATTGTACATATGTAGTTGTATCCATCGATGTCTTGCTGAGTGGTTCAAAAAAATCAATAGTTCAGTTTTTATTGCGATCTGAGTCAGATGCCTTTTTAAGAAGAATAATGATGAGTGACTCGGCAAATAGCCACTTTGACGGTAGGGCGTAGGTCAGTTAGGACATTCTGACCACATTAGGTCGAAAGAAAAAAACTGAGGTGTTAAAGTTAGTACAGCTTCAGTATTAGGTTTTGTAGAATTAACATATAATTATACTAGTTGTGTACAGCGGTCTTATCCGCTCCCGTGGTAATTTCGGGATAAAATTACTTATCTATGTTGTATGTTATATATCTCCTATGAGTACGAAGTTTCATTGATGATCGATTAAGTAGTTTTCGTGAGTGAAAGCGTAACAAACAAACATACATTCACAGTTATAATATTTGTATGATGTTGGTAGGACAGAGAAGGACAGAGCACAAAGGCTTATAATTTCCACTAACTTATTCTGTTTGTTTGAATTTGTTCTAATGGGAGATACCAGAAAAAAGTTAGCTACACCATTAGTAGTACTTACAAAGCTATTATCTCAGTATTACCTAATAGTTTTGTTCAAAAAAATCCAGTTTATTTGTCCACTTCAATCCCTCAATTCGACGGATCAAAGTGCGATAACTTTTGAAGTATATTTGATCGGACATTTTGAGTAAATGAATAGAAATATTTATAAACTAAGTAGTAGAGCCAATAGACATTGTCCTGTCTTAACGACGGGGGATACATTCAGAAAAAACAAAATTGTATTTAATTTCGAGCATTTTACTTTCATTATTCACCTTCTCTTCTTCTCGCAAATAATTCATTCCAGACTCGAGTTTCAGCGAGACTAAAGAACAGCAATTTATTTTTATAGGTGTATAAACAGATAATTCAAGGATGGCTTTTCTTTCTTAGTTTACCTTACTGCTCCTATTATATTGCCTCTATATCTCTATAGCTGCATCCATGATACATAGAGCACCGTATAAAAGTTTTTCCTTGTATTCGCTTAATTAATAATTAGTACTGTAGTGGGTAGTATTGTTGGTACATTTTTTGTACATAAATAATAGGACCTTCTTAACGAATGAAAAGGGTACTAATATGAATATTTGTACAAAAAAATTATAAATCGTCCAAAGTAAAAAAAACGGAGCAATCGCCTAGTAAGGGAGTATCTAAGAACAAAAAGTAATAATTTCAAAACAAGGGTCAAATCTCTTGAAATTACATGGACCTTATAAGTAGAAAAGAGGCAAATACCGAACAGATCGATGTTGATTAGGTAGTGGATTTGAAAGCTACCTGGGCCTTGTGTTCAATGGGATAATAGGCGTGACTCATAAACCTAACGTAAACAACATTTGAACTTCCTTAAAACACGTGTAACAGTTAAATTATATGTTTCATCGGGGTACATATTACTCAGGAATTTTAATTCAAGGTTCATGGGGCAGTTAAAATCCGTTGAAATTAATCGTAACCAATAGGATCCATCAGCTGTCGTAACATAGTCTTGCAAGCTTCGTGTGAAAAGATAAGACATATGATGTTGACTCTTTCCCGCGGCAGATTACTGAATATACCCAACAGTCAGAATAGGAATTAGAGCGTCTGTGGTCCAGTTGGTCGGACACTTGACTTGTAAACGGGAGGTCCCGGGTTCGGTACCCGGCTACTGGACGTGTACCAATGGGACTCTTTTTCAGAGCCTATGTACGCAACGCAACGCTCGTGCGGTGAAGGACAACATCGTGATGAAACCCGCACACCACAAGGTGTGTGAACCCTGTAACGGCGAGGGGCTCACCCCCTGTCACGTTGGGTTAAATACGCTTGGTGAACCGTGGGTATTTGCTTTAGCAAGTGCCTCTGCCTACCCCTCTTTGGGATTAAAGGCGTGAAGTGTATTTTTTTTTTCAGAATAGGACTGAAGTTTTTCCTTGACTGACATAAAATGTGACTGCAGGCGTGAGGGCAAATTTTGTGCCATACGTCTATGGCATAAAATTTGGCCCCCGAGAAGTGGCAGATGGTGGCACCGGACTCTACATTGTGAGCTGGGTGAAGCATCAATTGCTCCCCCATTCTGAAGATGGTCCGCGAGGGCTTGGTAGTTGGCTGTTGGCCACCATTAGTGGCTCGAGGTGTTCCCGTGAAAATAACGTAACCTCGACATTGTACCCGTCAATAACGGATTTCCCCACGATAACAGAGGATTATCAAAAGATTATACAGTGATTCGCGTCGCGAGAGGGAGCGATCGTGAGTCTTGGACCACATTGTTACGTTTACTAGAGGATCGATCATAATTCATAATATTTGTGGTCTCGGTCTGATTATGTTATTTATTATAGTTATTAGGAAGCTAGGTTTTCCTATAAAGGTAAAGCTGATATGGTCTGATATGTTTGTTTTCGATAATATGTAAAGGTCCTTTACTATAGAGTCTACCCGAGTAGATTCAGATTTTTATTGTTTAACATATGAGCGATACCATAATTAGGAACTTCAAAAATCGTTCCTTATCTCTCATCCACATCTAAGAGGTTCTGAAATTTTATGCAGAATTTTTTAGCATTTAGGTCCTATGATTTGAGCAGGGCTGTAGAAAATTAACCATAATAGTTGAGGGGACATTCTTCCATGTAACAATCCCTAAGTACACTCCAATCCCAAAAGTCACACCTTTAAATCTTAAAGATACATAGGAATGCACTTGGTAAGCGACTGTTCACAATTCACCATAAAGATAATTATTTTGTGTTGCCTATTCGACATAATAGGTGACTGTTACCACACTTTTCGTATGCGGATTTTTTTGAATTGTTTACCTTCCCATATTCCCCAAGGTCTGTACTCAGCACAGGAATATAATATGTAGGTAAGGAAAAACTAAATATGTAGGTTTGTATTTCTTATTTGTATCAAAATCGGCATGAATGTAAAAACTTTGTAAAATGATAATAAATAAATTGTTTTACATAATATACTAAAACAACACATGCAAAAACACAAAATTCACTTACATAATTCGGAACGATTTTATAGTTTGTATTGCGATACGAGCACGCTAGTATAACACGTGTAAATTCAAACTGAGGACAGTCAAAATAAACATAATATCGCGGGAATCGCTCGAACTGAATGTTATAAGATGACCTTAAGAAACTTCACAAGTGTAGCGAAATGTTCATTTTCATTCTATAGAAATTCTTCGAAAATGTTGTTCATTGTATTCTGGTTAAAAGAAATTGTGTGAAGAGAATGTGTCCATAATTTACTATTGTTCTTCCTCATAATGTAACAGTTGTTGGTTTCTCGGTAGACTGCGCGTCATTTTTGTAGACATATCAATTCGTATCGGTGCAATGGAAAGGGGTGTCGCGAGTGTACTCAGAATAATAATTGAGAACTATAGGTGCGATTGAGGTAGAGCTGCGTTGAACGGTATGTTTAAATAAGTGAGGTATTTTCTTGGTTAATTTTACGCTAAAGTTTCTTAGAGGATTTTCCAAAAAAAATAAAAAGATCTTCCTTTAGATGAATTTGTTTCAAACGCAGCAGACAAAAACTATGAATACTTAAGTAGCTCTGCAAGCATCCATTTTGCGTACATCAGGATGTAGTCACGCAAAAATATCATGCTTAACATCCTGATGTTAAGCAGCGATGTTGTCTACGATGGGGCACAATTTTTTAGCATGAAGCCAGCTGCTGGGCGGACATGCTTTAAGCTGACTAAAAGGCATTCCATGGCGTCCTAGACCATAGGCATCTAATTCTACGTTTTAGATAGTATATCCTAGATTGTTTAAGAATGGCCACCACCTGGGCACAATTCTTACAAAAAATGTCTGTCTCCATTCTATTATTTTATTACTTTCCCATTTTTGCGGAGACATTATACTATGATAATATTTATTATTTGTTTTCGGTCTATGTCATTTTATTGGATTTACCTATACCGAAACTAAAGAACTTACGTCCACTTGTGAGCAAGGTGAGACCACTTTATCTGAAATCTGCAGACTGATATGTCATCACATCAAGTCAACGCCAGACAGGCAAAAAATATGCGGAAAAAACTCACTTTATAGTTATCCTGGTTTATAGCACAAGATACTTGAAACACGCTGTGTTTCAGCTGTATTTGTCATACATTGATGCATTTCATTGTCTAATTATTTTTTGAACCTAACAAAAACAGCATGGGAACACGTCTTATGTGAGCGTCCGTTATTATAATCATGGCAATTTAGAAGAGATCGGCCACAAATGACCTTGCGAAAAGTAGTAAAAAACATAAAAACGAATATAAGAAATTGATCCATAATTATGTCATTTCCACTTTCCTTTCGTTCTCTAGCCAAAATATTTTGGAATTCCCACACAATTAAAAGTGAACGTAGGTGGTGAATATGACTTCATATATCACGCTGGCTGCATATAAAAAACATAGTTGGAATGCATGTTCGGACAAATTAGGAGATTCAGGTTTCAGATAGCAAAAGTAGATCCGTTTAGTTCGATTTAAATTTAGAATACTAACATAAAAAAACACCAACATGTGGTACTTAGAACAAAGCTTTGGGTACTACGAGTATTACTATACTGAACTAACTATCCCGGTAACTGGAACCGTCCATGCTAGCTGCTAGCGGACCCTGGGTCTCACTTTTTGATAACTGTTTGAATTGGCTTGTGTGGCTGCAACGACGACCGTCTGACGCTCGAACCATAGAGGGAATCCAATGGCAAGTGGTCAGCTTAACTGTTAAGATAATTCAATATTATTTACTGGGAATATCGGCACGAATATAATCAAAGACGAGCTCTGTTCTAAGTCGTTTAAAAAATGTAGCTCATATTCGTGAAACGGGAATTGTAAACTCCTAGGAATGTCGTCCGAGCTACCTAGATTGTTTTCAATGGAAAAAGTCTGGTAAAGATTTGCATTGAATGGGTGTCAGGATTTCTAAAATGTTTATGTTGACACCCGAATTTTATAGTAGATTAGTGGAGAAAATTTGTACTTTTACGGCAAGGGTACGCTAGAATTTTAGTTCAGTCTGAGGGAAAAGTACTTTGCTGCCGATATTTACACTATGCTTTACGTTGTCCCTATGAAGAAAATAAATAGGTTTTTACTGTAAAACAAAATGAATGAAATAATTGCAATGAAGTAGCATCGACCACTGTCAACGCACCAAATACCCGCTTACAGGCCTGGACAGAAAATTTGCACTCGCAGCTTTTATTCCACCTGTTGAGGAACTTCCACCAGGCAACACACTACCTTGGTCGACCTGGAAATCTCTAAATAGACTTCGAACTCAGATCGGAAGGTGTAAAGAAAACCTAGTGCGGCCCACCGCACGCGGGTTATTTGTCCGAGAATCGATGCGAATGCTCTGCAACGCCTCAATCCATGGATCACCTGCTCGTCTGTCCCTCGTGACCTGACACCTGCACGCAGGGCCTGTACGAGGCTTCATTAGCGTTGTGCGTGTGGCCAAATACTGGTCACAGAACATTTGAGGACACTCACGCTGTCGACTCGAAAAGAAGAAGTAAAATTGAAAATCTTTTTTGAATAAATCTTATAGTTTGGACATGCGTCGGTCGAGTGACGTTTCCAAACATAAAAAATGGGTAGTTTACTTTGATAATGCGTGCAGTATTCTTATTATTTTAGTACTAGGTAGAACATACACGGCCCGATAGCAACACACACTACCCAATACTGTAAAGTCAAGTTCCGTTATGTCTTTGAATAAGGTTACCTAGAAGAAATCGCTTTGAGCGATAATGTCGCCTTTTGCAATCAGACCATTGCCAGTTTTACATTTACAATGCGTGTATTAAGTATTTGTGTGCAATAAATAGTATATTCATTCGTGCATTCATGCGTGTAGGTCTTTATTTTAATCGTAACGAATATAAAATATACAAAATCCCTCTTGAAAATGAAACAATTACAGTTCTCATATCTAACTACAATCGTCAAGTTTGTACCTTCGAAAACACATGTCGGTCACAAAATTACGCCCAAACCACTAGGGGTTAAAGACACGAGCTTATGTATGCAAGACCACTTCAACAGGCGAAAGTAAAAAATTAGCCCAAATGTTTTTAAACAACCTAATAAAAGTTCGTAACTTGTGACATCTAAGACTAATTTATCGCTTGTATAAAGACTGGTTTCTTGTTATCATACAATCAACACGTGTTGTTCTAACTATACTAGCTCTGGGATTCTTTCTTGAATTGAAACTCTATCGTGCTTATTCTGAACTAGCACACTACATTACAAATCACTAAAATTATTAGTTTCTGCATTAAATGATGCATGTTATATATATCAATTTTCCTCTTGAATCACTCTATTACAAAATACGCATCAAAATCCGTTGTGTAGTTTTAAAGATCTAAGTATACAGCATAAAGCGACTTTGTTTTATACCATGTAGAGATGGTACTTTATTTACCTATCAGGATCCGACAGGAGTGTACAGTGTGATTTCCAAAATGGTTTCCGTCACGGTCCTGGTACCATTAACCCTGTATTGTCCTAAGGCTCACGATGAACTCATCATCTGTTAGGTCGATGATCTGGTGGGCCCTGAAACTGAAAATGGTGCAGAAGCCCTATGTGGAAAACATAATATGTGACATGTACCACAAAGTCTGTACTTATGATCGCTGATGGAGACACAAAACCTCCCCACACTGTTGGCATGCAGCAGGGTTCAGTTCTTACTTGTTCTGCGATCTTCGCGAAGACGGCTCAGTCTTGACTACTTATCATATGTCCATGATATGGTCATTGGACAATAACTTCCAGAAAGAGAGTTCCTATTGTCCAGACCTTATGAAGAATCTGGTGTTGAGGCCTTCGAATGCCACGCTTCTAGCGAGATCAGTAAGTCATTAAGGGGATGTATGATGAAAAGCTGTTAAAATTACTCCAAAGCAAAGGTTACATCGTTGACATGGGAAGGCCTTACCAGGACTTACTGGGAAGATAACGATATGTCTTTGAGATCAACCGGGATATACCCAGTTAAGGCGGCATATATATATAACGTGAGGTTTTAGTTGTTTCCGGGGGCCTATCCCCTGGGCTAATATCCTTTCGCGGCTGGGATTCCCTCATCCTCACTTATATAATATTTTGCCTTGATAATTTATTAGTATTATTCATTCAGGTATAGTGCAACATACCTACTATATTAATGCTAAAGTAGAACTAGTTTATACCCACCAGGTTGCACCTATTTATAACCAGCGAGGATCATAATTTCATCGTAGTAGTGGTTTAAGTTGCATTGAATAAAATATTTAAATGTGCGCAGAATCATAAATTTCTCATCTAAACATGACACTTTGTCAATTTATTCACAAGTAACATCCATGTTTGGTTTATTCAAATGAAAGAAGCTAATTATGTATACTGATATACGCAAATCATCAGCGTGTGACGCGCGAAATTCGATCACTATCTAAAAACACGCTTCAGTAAATACCATAGATTCCAAGACATAGGCAAGGCAAGGCATCTCCTTAGAAAAAAATATTACGTAGTAAGAAATGGAACAAATTTTATAGCCAATCCGCGACAAACTATACCTAAACCGAGACTATCATAGTATTTTCGTTGTAGTTTTTGGAGATCTGTTAATTTATTTACGTAGAGCAATGACATCCAGTTTTTTTTTAATCAAGAAGGAATTAACGACGAAACAGTGCTCTCGGTCATCTTGAAAAACATCTTTATACAGAACGTTTACCTATCATTCATTCAGTGACGGCACGTGACAATGTTGCGCGTGTAAATTACTCGAAAAGTGGCCTTCAAAAGACTTCAACGCTCGACTATTGCAAGTTCAATGTGCGATATATATTTTTTTCTCTCTCCTAAACTCCATCATGACTATTATTCCCCTCATCAAATTCATACATTTTTTTCACGTCGTTAGCGACAAGCCACTTAAGCCTAATGTATTTAAAAACATAACCCGTATAGGCTTTAAGGCACGTATTTTTAAACAAAATTCGGTATTCGTGCATTACTTGAGATAAGGCTGTCTCTTTTACACAGTCACGAATAGAGCGAGACAAACGTTAGGTCCATGAAAAACAAATGATTTAGCGACGGTTTAAAATATGAACCTTAAAAAATTTGAAATGTTCCGTAGTTAAAAAAATGTAGCGGTATATTTTTTGTATTATTTCGAGATGTTCGTAAAATTATTTTCATGCGTTAGACAATTTTACATTTCACACGACGTGTGCACTATGGAACAGAAATAATTTCATTATTAATATCTCATTGCCTTTCAGAAAGCAGAAATATGGTATATATAAGGTCCGCTACTGAAGAATTGCTACATATTTTATCCAACCATATACATATTATATAGCTGTAGCGCGCGGTGTTAATCGCGTTCCTATGGAAATTTGGGGATAAAATATAGCCTATGTCACTCAGGAATAACGTAGCTTTCCAACAGTGAAAGAATGTTTCAAATCTGTCCAGAAGTTTCCAAGCCTATTCAATTCAAACAAACAAACATAAACTCAAACCTTTCCAAATAATATTGGTATAAATAATTAATCCCATGTTGGTCTGGGAATTAAATACGAGTAGAATGCATCAACTGCCTTTCATCGTGTTGTAGGAACCGGGCATGGGATCTGGAGATTTAGGTTAATTTAGGCTATGAGCTAGCAACTTGTAACTGAAGGCTCATATTGACATTCTTAACTCCTTATTATGCTAAATGTGGCCGAAGGTTTCCTGTCCACACTCTTTTAGGGATTATGGAGGCGAGAGTATGTATGTATGATATTAAAAGTTTAAAACGGGTATTATAGCGCAAAAATTAACCA
Source organism: Conopomorpha cramerella (assembly GCA_012932125.1). Lineage (NCBI taxonomy): Eukaryota > Metazoa > Arthropoda > Insecta > Lepidoptera > Gracillariidae > Conopomorpha > Conopomorpha cramerella. The sequence goes on from SJJU01008315.1 coordinate 12,730, forward strand.
AAGATAAGCATTCAGCTTACCTTCGTTGTTTGCCCAACGTTTCGACACAGTTACATATTATGTCGTGCATTATAATACCCGTTTTAAACTTTTAATATCATGTCAGTGCGCGTTTCCTTAAAAAAGAGTGTATGTATGTTATCCGACCACTAAGTTCGCCAATCTAACCTTACTATAATTGAGAATATCATGTTTTATTTTTGTATTGTGGACTCCTTTCTCTAACGACCATTCATAAATCAGGGGAAGCGAAGAATCCACTGCGCACGTCTATGAGGATAAAACACTATTTTGAGGCTAAGGCTGTTTCGGAGAGGCCAAAAGCCTCTATTAAGCTATTACTTACACGTGTATGCATGCGGTCAAAATATATTAATATTTAGCTACGAAATATGTATAGTCGGCCAGGAAAGGGGAATTTTGATGACACTTCCAGAAACGAAAACAACAATAAGGGCGAAGGAGTTCTGACAAGTAAAAATTGTACTTTAATATCTAATAACAGTTACATGATTTTCGACCTTAGGGTGGTAGACCGGATTCTTCGCCAACTGAACGATCCGCCAAAGGGTTTTGATATTTCCTGCGACACTAAACCATGAATAAAGTACTAGTAAGTACTAAACAATAAACTAGCGAATGATATTCATGTGAGTTTCAACGGATCGTAGAACAGATTTTTGGCCGTATTCCTCCATATTTAGCAGGTGAACTATCTTATCTCTCTATACTCCAAATGTTCTTTAATCTATATAAATAAAAATGAATCGTCGTTCGTTAGTCTGGCTAAAACTCGAGAACGGCTGGATCGATTTGGCTAATGTTGGTTTTGAATTATTCGTGGAAGTCCAGGGAAGGTTTAAAAGGTGTATTTCTTCCAATACATGGGGTACAAATATTCCTACGGGAAAAGAAATGTTTGCCGGGACAGCTAGTATTTAATAAATATTTTAAAGGCCAACTTATAAAGTACGTTATTGTTGGTGCTTACCAACTTTTCCTAAGACACACGACTCATTTTAACCTGTGAGTTGTATGCCAAATACGGGAGTAACCAGTTACAGTAGAACTTTTGTTTATGATGTCGTGACAGCGCTTTTATTGGTGAGTTTGACAACCACCGGAACCACAATGAAAGTCGCCGGAGACTCTGAGTGACATGATGACAACATGAGTCGTCAACTATGACTATGAAACGGTTGCGGACACTTATGAGCTTTAAGTTGACATGGGAATAAATAGTATTAAGTACGGTTAAATTGGGAAGAAATATCAACGCTCAGTAAAGTTTACCTTTATACGAAACAAAAAAAGAATTTAAAAAAAATGCCAGTAACATATTTTTATGACTCAGACCACACAGCACATACTGTCCAATTCATACCCAAATAATACAACGTTTTTCAATAACTATTTCGAATAAAATGAAATCTTTGTACACCATACAGAGATAATCTATAACCAATATAAGCTAAGTTGGTACAAGTATAGGTAACCAAGCACATCATAATTATAACGTACGGTCCATAATAAACATTACTGTATAGTTAAACCTTTTAGTGCATATCTTTATCTCGCACAGGTAAATGAATGTTCGGTGTTCCGGTTGCATGAGTATCTGTGGCTGCAGTAAACAGCACTTGTTATGGGGAATAAAATAATAATAACCATAAAGATAGTGATTGGTGATAATCGAGCGGCGAGGCCTCAGACGGCTGGCAGACGCAAGGCCTACACAGAATGTCTAAGTAGCCATGAGGGGTTATTCAAGTATTCGGGTTTCGAGTGACGGTTGCGTTTCGTTTACGACATGTTGTTGTATTGTTTTGTTGTACAACTGAGTTTGCTATTGCATTCAGTAAAATAATCTCTTTCGTTTTCAACTATCTTTGACAGATTGTTTTTTTATTTTATTAGACACTTTACCTCTATACATACACTTCACGCCTGTCTCCCAGAGGGATAGGCAGAGACTACAGATCTCCATTTGTCACGGTCCTGACATACCCCTTTCGCTTCATCTACCTTCATACATATTTTCATACATGACCTCCGGTTTCGAGTACTTTTCACGCCACCTTCGGCCAGGACATCACCAATCTGGTCTGTATATGTCCTTCTGGGCGACCTCTACTCACC
>SJJU01008320.1:0-18021 GCA_012932125.1 Conopomorpha cramerella
ATGAATAAAATAAAGATATAATAAGTTTAACATACTTTGTACAGAATCTGCATCTGCAAATTCTCTGCAGTCAGTCTTTAAGTGTACAACAATTTTAGTACCCAATTGGAACACCTTCTGCTTCTTGTATTTCATAAGAACCCGATCTGAAAATATAAAAAAATAAAACATATTAATTTTTTTTTACGATAAATGTCAAATTGCATTAAAATACAAGGTATGAAATTCTGCATCAGCCCATACTTGTCCACTGCTGGACATAGGCCTGACATTATATACTGCATGCAAAAGGACCCCGAGCAATAGTCTTAGAAAAGTTGTTGATCTTGTCAATATGAATAACTTTTACTATAGCAACACTGCGGGTAAACACAAAAAAAAAATCATGTCAATACAAAATACACAATTTTTACATTTTGTATGGCGAATGTTAGTAATGATAGACAACAAGCTCTTGGTTTATGAATCGGTGCTAAAACCAATCTGGACATCCTACTAATATAATAAATGTGAAAGTTTCTATGTGTGGATGGATGTTTGTTACTCTTTCACGCAAAAACTACTGAATGGATTTCAAATAAACTTTCCAATAATACTTACCTAGTTACTCCAACACAAACCTCATTCAATGTATGCAAAATGCAATACTGAGGAACATATCAAATGCACCCTGGTTTATAAAAATCGCAGAATTGCATGATATCTTAAATGTAAACACTGTACAGGAAGAAATAAAACTGTAGGCACTGAAGTACAAAACAAGGCTCGAAAATCATTCTAACCCTCTGGCTACTGCATTGGTGCAGCCTGGACATAAGCAACAATTAAAAAGGATGGCTATAACTGCCCTAACCTTATAAGTAAAGGATAATGAAGCGTTGAAGGGTATTCACTGGAATAATCATTCTAAAACATCATCATGTCAACAACTCATTTGCTAATAATTCTCCAACTGATAGCAGATAAAATAAGAAAAAAAAAATTGACAAGCCCAACAATGTTTCTAAGAACATTGCTCGGGGTCCTTTTACACTCTGTATAAATTTCTATTCAAATATTACAATTGCCATGAGCCAATCACAAAGTCATTGAACTGTTTCAATTGAGATGGAAATGTGTTCTAGTTTCTTAAAGAAACTGGGGATAGTATATTAATTTTACAATATTTACCCATCTGAAGTCCATTTATAACCAACAGAGTCAGGTTGGCTACTTCTAGTGAATACTTCAATTTTATCAGCAACCATAAACGCAGAGTAGAATCCCACACCAAACTGGCCAATAATATTGCTTGCTTGGTCAGCACCCTTCTGTTTGATTTCCTCAATGAAAGATTTAGAGCCTGACCTGGCAATGGTACCCAAGTTTTCAATCATTTCATCCTTTGTCATGCCAATACCTGAATCCTGGAATTATTGGTTTTCATTTAAACTAGAAGTACCTACCTGGACGACCGAGCTTCGCTCGAAGTAAAAAAATCGATTATTTTCCTTCGATTTTTTCATAACCCCATCTCTAGTTACTTCAAAACCAAAACGTCCCCCGCACCATCCTACGTATAGCATAGTATTACTACTCGGCAATAGATGTCAGTAAGAGTCGTATTAACAATTTCAGCAATTTTTCATGCCCGAAACACGGTTGGAAAGATGTTTTCTAAAAATTAAACCTAGCTAGATCGATTTATCGCCCCCAAATCCCTCTACATACCAAATTTCATGAAAATCGGTGCAGCCGTTTCCGAGATTATATATATATATATATATACAAGAATTGCTAGTTTAAAGATAAAGATATCGTTTTTTTAAAAACAGTGCAAAAGCCTTTGACCACCATACCGGCTGATGTTAAGCAGCGATGTGGTCTACGATGGAGCACACTTGTTCATTAGGTTACTATTCACCCCAGTGACTTGAAGACCTTCAGATTCTACTGCGCAGGAAACACAGACTCCGGCAAGTCATTTCATATCCTGGCGGTTCGCACTATGAAGGTAGACGCAAACCGTTTGGTTCGCGTAAATGGTAAATGCACCTGGTATGGATGACGTTTTGCCGTTCTCCTGGTTGTCCTATTGTAAAAACGCGATGGGGGTATTAGGTTATGCAACTCCGTAGCACACTCTCCGAAATGCACCCGATAGAAGACAGATAGGCTCGCAACCCAAATGATCACGGAAATCAAAAGGGAGGCCCTCGTCCAGCAGTGGCTGATTATGATGATGCAAGTAGTATTTAACCCTTAATCAAACAAAAGCTAATATATTGCCACTTGACCAACACATACTTTGACCAGATTGGTGATGTCCTGGCGGAAGGTGGCGTGAAAAGTACTCGAAACCGGAGGCCATGTATGAAAAGATGTATGAATGTAGATGAAGCGAAAGGAGTATGTCGGGACCGTGACAAATGGAGATCTGTAGTCTCTGCCTACCCCTCTGGGAGACAGGCGTGAAGTGTATGTATGTATGGAGAATAACAAACGTCAATAGACATCCAAAATCCATCAGAAAAACACCAAACCTTGTCTGATTAAGGGTTAACCTTGCAGTTAGATCGTCGCGAAGACTCCCCGTTGATCCACTATCAATGCACACACAAACTACGGAACCGCGTATATAAAAAACCATTCACACTCGATCCCTTCGCTTTTATCATTTGAGCGACACCGTTTCAGGACATATGGACGTCGTCGAAATGAACACTTTCCCAAACGACAGTTTTGATCCCAATCTCAACGATGGCGCGACACTGTCGTAACTTGAGCCGATATATATATAAACATATAAAAAAAAATAACAACACAAAGTGACGTTTGTTTTATATTCCGAATGGCGAGCTTTGGCGATAAAAAGTTTATGCCCGTTGTATGCTTTTTTTGATTGTTGGTCATTTAAGCGAATTGTTCCTCACTACACATCGTCGTCAAGCGCGAGATTGCAGCGTCGATTTTATTTGTATTGACTTGATTGCTTTTCTTATATATTAGTACCTGGGCGACCGAGCTTCGCTCGAAGTAAAAAAATCGATTATTTTCCCCCATCTCTAGTTACTTCAAAACCAAAACGTCCCCCGCACCATCCTACGTATAGCATAGTATTACTACTCGGCAATAGATGTCAGTAATAATTTGAGCAATTTTTCATGCCCGAAAACACGGTTGGAAAGAAGTTTTCTAAAAATTAAACCTAGCTAGATCGATTTATCGCCCCCAAATCCCTCTACATACCAAATTTCATGAAAATTGGTGCAGCCGTTTCCGAGATTCCAATTATATATATATATACAAGAATTGCTCGTTTAAAGATAAAGATACTAGTGGACGCCCCGCGATTTCATTCGCGTAGTTTAGTGGTACCTGCATCCCAAATTTCAAGCGTCTAACTTCAGCAGTTTAGATTTTCCATACAAAAGTTTTTTCCCGCTAACTCCCGTTCCCATGGGAATTTTCCAATAGCCTGTTGCACCTAAGCTTTAAGTGTACTAAGGTACCTGCATCCCAAATTTCAAGCGTCTACCTTGAGCGGCTTAGATTTTTCATACAAACGTTTCATCCCGTTAATTCCCGTTCCCGAGGGAATTTCGCGAATTCCTTCCTTAGTGCACCCCTACGGTACCTAAGCTACGTCCGTTCCAAATTTCAAGTCCCTACGTTTGGCCGTTTGGGCTGTGCGTTGATATGTCAGTCAGTCAGTCAGTCATTCAGTCAGCTTTTCCTTTTATATATTTAGATGAATTGCTGTTCGTTAGTCTCGCTAAAACTCGAGAACGGCTAGATCGATTTGGTTTATTGTGGTCTTGAATTATTCGCGGAAGTCCAGGGAAGGTTTAAACAATAAACGAGGTGCAAAGGTGAGTTCCTATGGCAAAACAAAGTTTGCCGGGACAGCTAGTATGAATATAAAATTAGTATGACCTCCAGGGTGGCCTGTGCCCGGCAGTGGATGTCATTTTTTTCATTCATATGAACCTTATGCTGTCATTAATAAGCACAACAAAGGAAGAATTAGCGAAATCGGTCCACCCGTTCCGGAGTTATAACATTACAACGAGAAATAGCATTGATTTTTCTAATTATACAGTACTTATTGGAAACCTTTATAGCGATAGTTTTGAAGTAACATTTTTAGTTTAATAGAAAGAGAAAGAAAGAAAGAAAGAACATTTATTGACAACAGTAGAAACACACAAAACGAAACAAAAAAACAAAACAAAACATAGTGAACAAAATATAAGCGCTTAATGTGCTTCTGCCGAAGTCAAATGGCATCTGGCCAATATATTTGTTATGACTGTGATATAAATCGACGCAAGCCGTGCGGTGACGGCGAGTAGAATACATGTGTCACCACCCCAGTCCGACTTTTCCTCTTTTGGGGGTCGTAAGAAGCGACTGAAGAATCTCTCTTGACGCCGGGTGGCAGTGGTCTCTGTTAGTTAAACCATAACACACCTGCGATGGCCATCCCGCCTGCCAAGCGTGGCGATTATTGGTATTTCGCCCCAAATGTTCATGCAATGAAATCATTGGGAGAGGCACTCGTCCAGCAGTGGACGTCATGTGGCTGATGATGATGAAAAGTTCATCTGGCTGATTATTGAATTACAGATTCAAGAATTACTTACTCATACATAGGGACAGATAGCTGGAGGCGACTTTGTTTTATGCTATGTAGTGATATGGCGAAGAGTCCTTGCGATCCTAAGGTAATGAATGTCCACCCTCTTTTAAGGATTGCGGACGTGAAAGTATGATGTTTGTATTTAAGAATAAATACACTTCACGCCTATAATCCCAAAGAGGGGTAGGCAGAGGCACTTGCTAAAGCGCAAGTACCCACAGTTCACCAAGCGTATTTGACCCAAACGTGACAGGGGGTGAGCCCCTCGCCGTTATAGGGTTCACACACCTTGTGGTGTGCGGGTTTCATCACGATGTTGTCCTTCACCGTACGAGCGCTGCGTTGCGTACATAGGCTTTGAAAAAGAGTCCCATTGGTACACGTCCAGTAGCCGGACTCGAACCCGGGACCTCCCGGTTACAAGTCAAGTGTCCGACCAACTGGACCACAGACGCTCTTATTTTTTATTTAAGAATAACCAACAAGGAATTTGAATGTGTGTTCAAAAGAAAATGAAACTAAAGCTAGATGGTAGAGTATAATAATTTTCGCGTAGAGAAGTAATTGTAGATGAGCGTTTCCGCAACACGACGTCAGGGAAATTCGATCCCGGTATTTCAGCATTGACGAAAATCACAAAGCCGAAAACGTAATTCTGTCGCTTATTTTCCATTCGAGGTAGGCTGAGATTTCGACATACTAACTTGACACGCGACTTTCAACTCTTTTACAGTAATTAATATGCTCTCGATTAATGTAAAAAGTTTTAGATGACATTATTTGGTTTCCATTCACATCCTCTCTTACATACGCCATGTCAATACAATATTTCTATTCGTTTTGAAACTCTTAAAAACTTTACAACCGGTAAGGACATCACTCAATGTCAATAAGGACAGAAGTCAGGGCATCAAATGTCTGTGGGTCTCGATGCAATTCCTCAATGACGTGCACACCAAATAGGCAAAAAGACACTACCTACATAAACGGAGCCGTAACTGACGCTGGTGCCGCATGGTCCTGTTGTCGTCGTGAAAGAGGAGGCTGCTGGAGTGAACGGTAATTCATGGCAATGTGTACCGAGTTCACACAAAATTGTCTGTGACCCGGAATTTGTGCTCACAAGTGCGTGTATACTTACTTATAATGCTGAAAAAACACGTTTGATCGAAATCTCGCCTAAGAATATTAAAATTTATAAGCAAGGTGTTAAAAAAATCGATCTCCACATACAAACTCGATTAGCTAACTGTGCTTTTTGTACGTAGAGGTCGATTTTTTTTTGGTCCGTGGGCATTTGACACCTTCTGACAGGGACTCACAGTGGGGTCTACAGAAACAGTAGATTTCGGCTTAAAACTCATAGTGCGAACCGCCAGGATGTGGAATAATCCGGAGGTCTTCAAATCACTGGAGTAAATAAGTACCTAATGAACAAGCGTGCCCCATCGTAGACCACATCGCTGTTTAATATCAGACAGGGTTGTGGTCAAACCACACCAGCATGTTCACAGAGCGTTAAAAAAAAGTTCCGAAAAAGTCACTATGAATTACTGGGACTTATCCCCTCATCCGCTACAAAAAAAAAGAAAGAAAAATAAACCAGGAAACCACTTACCGAAACTTCACAGAGGCTGGCTAGAACACCACTCCGGTAGCAGACGAGTCCACCCGCTGTCTTATACCACCCCACTGTGATCTAATTAGCGTGGGTGGTGTTCACCAGTCGCTCCGGGCAGGGGTGAGGGTAACCTGTTGAAACCGCTTTGCAAGAAATAGTATATTTTACGACTGTGCTATATCTGTCGAAGGTGGCGTGAAAAGTACTCGAAACCGAAGGTCATGTATGAAAAGATGTATGAATGTAGATGAAGCGAAAGGGGTATGTCATGACCATGACAAATGAAGATCTGTAGTCCCTGCCTACCCCTCTGGGAGACAGTCGTGAAGTGTATGTATGTGCTATATCTCATACTGAAATGGGATGTTATTCCATGCTGATCTGATCTGGGCCGACTGTGGATATTAGAGATTTAGGTGTTTTCGGGCTTATCAAAGTCAAAATTTCTTTATTTCATCGTTATAAGTGCTATAACATACAGATATACAATAGCATAACACAAAGTTTGATGAACGTCATTTATGACTTTAAAAACAAAAGTAATCGTCCCCGGTTCGAATTAATTTCTTTTACTGGCTAGAAGAACCGGGATGAAACTGGTATCATCGCCATCAGTCCATATTCGTCCACTGCTGGACATAGGCCTCTCAAATTGCACCCCACTTTGGTTTGTTTTCGGCTTCTTGCATCCAGCTTCTGCCGCCAGCTATTTTTTTCAGCTTAAAAACTTGTAACTGAAGGCCTCTTAGCTACCGATTATGATAAAATGTGGCGGAAGGTTCTGTTAATCATAATTCAGTATATATGTATACATACCTACATATATACATTACAATGAATTCAATAAATTATATGACCTTGACATATTTGGGGACAGCTACAGTTTGTATAAAGAAAAGATTATTAATAATTAGGTAACGAGTTGATATTACCACTAGCGTTCTTAATTCCTTGAAAATTTTGTTGCATTTTTTTGTGTTTTATTTTTGGGTCTTTGCTTGCTATGTTAATAGTAATGTACCGACGTAAAGTGCTTTTAATTTAACAGTAATTCATTACGTAAGATAGTTACAACTAGTGTTATATGAAAATGTTGTGCATATCTATTATTGATGTAAACACTAGAATTTAGTTAATTTAATGTTATATTGTATTGTTAAGTGTTTATATTGTTGATGTGCCTGTATAAATAAATAAATACCTAAGTATATATGGTGGTCAAACGCTTGTTCATAGTGATTAATAAAATATATGTATGTGTTTTTAATATGAAGGGGTTGATTGGGACAACGGCGTAGTTAAGTGGAACGGCGACTCGTATGCTTACGTTATTACTAAATGTTGAACTCATGACCTGGTCAAAATCTGTGCTTCCTTAGATGTAGTGCTCAGTAGGTTCCGGGGGCCCGGGCAGTAATCAAAAAGGCATCCTTACTAAATTCAAGGCCCGTACTACGAAATAATAGCGGGTATTTCCGATCTCTCACCCTAGGGTGAAAACTGGGAAAAGTGCATACATACTTTCAAGTGTGTTGGTAGTCAACTGTACATTATCGGGGTGGTGAATAGGACGTGAGTATAGATCCCCGGTTCTTCTGGCCAGTAAAAGAAATTAATTCGAACCGGGGACGATTGCTTTTGTTTTAAAGTCATAAATGACGTTCATCAAGCTTTGTGTTATTCTACTGTATATCTGTATGTTATAACACTTATAAAGATGAAATAAAGAAAAAAAAAAAAAAGATCAAGATTCCTGTTATTTACCCAGCTTGGTGTAAATTCTCGGACATACGTTTCCCAGTTTTCGCCCTAGGGTGAAAACTCTAGGGTGAGAATTCGGAAATACCCATAATAGCGATGTAATCGCAACACTCCCGCCAGCCGTGTGTCTTCGCCCACCTGAAGACGATGCAAACGCGATACTGTTGCGATTGTCTTGTTATTCTTACCATGGTCCCAACGGGGACTTTCAGGGCCCCTGTTTCTCTTATTTATGACAGATGGCGCTAGTTGTATTAGGGGAGACAAATGTCAACGAAATTACTAACTTCAAGCAGTCCGTATTGAAGGCGACAGTAATTTCTTTTTATTGTTTGTCTACATGTTACAAAAGTGTCTGAAGTCTAAATAACTGACCCAAATAATAAAAAAACGCACTAAAATATAACTGACAGAAGTCCCCTTGGATATCTACTAGCGACATCTAGATAAGAAACTTTTGGAGTTTGAAAATTCCCCATTGAAAGATCGAGTTTGCATGGATGCAGTTGCGATGCTGTAGAGCGTAAGCATCACTATTACATCACGTTGCAAATGCGACTAACGTTTGATTATTAACCGACTTTGAATAAAAAGTAGGACGATCTCAATTCGTCTGTATGTAGGTATATTTTTCAGTGCCGTGCACTGGCTTTTACGACAAGGTAGGCAGTAATCCTCAAGGATTGACACCTACCTATGTATAGATAACTTGTCTTTTCGGAATATCTAAAAAAGGTAACCTATCTGCTCACCCACAAAACACAGGGCCTTCGTTAGCCTATGTCGTGAGTACAACAATAAAGGATCTAGCAATAACTTTATTACTAGGTCGGGTAACCAACATTCTAAGGTAGGCAGTGTATTTTTGCCTATATGGTGTGCACGCCACTGATATTTTTTTTATGTATATTCACCGATATTTTCGTCAATTATAGACGGATTTCAACATTTTTGTCTTATGTAATGCTTGATGGGCGCTTGGGAGCAAAGTGTATCTACGTAATAAATAAGCACAAATAAATTCAATAACCTTTTTATTTAATTTTTGCCACAAACAATCGATACTATACTCTACTCACGCAAGAGAAAAATTCTTACATATTCTAATTAATCACAAACTCTCTTTGTTAAAGACTGGAATTAATCCTACTTAATCTGCTTTATATTCACAGAGTGCAAAAATACCCCGAGCAGTGGTCTTAGAAACGTTGTTGGGCTCGCCAATACGAAAAAAGTCAAATGAATCGAAACAGACAATTTTTATTTCTCCTCATTTTCGCCATAGTAAAAGTTGTTCATATTGACGAGCCCTACAACGTTTCTAAGACCATTGCTCGGGGACCTTTTACACTCTGTATATATCAGTGGCGTGAACACCATATAGGTAAAAAGACACTGCCTACCTTAGTATTTTGGCTACCCGACCTAACAATAGAGTTATTGCTAGATCTTTTTTTGTATAGCATAGGCTAACGAAGGGCCTGTGTTATGTGGGTCAGTAGATATAGGTATTAATATTTCGTGACTGACGTGACGTGAATATGAACAACTTTCACATTACATGAAATATGAAAGGATTTTACTCCTAAGGGGGTAAAAAGGGGGGTAATAGTTTATGTAAGATTAAAGAAAAAAGAACCGACTTCAACCAGTAAAATTTGACATATATGTGGTTTTCTCATGGATGCCATTGTCGGAACTAAACCAAAATATGGGACCAAACGGGAAGCAACAGCTTTCAAATAAAAAAAAACATCCAAATCGGTTCACCCAGGCGAAAGTTTTGAGGTAACAAACATAAAAAAAAAGACGAATTGAGAATCTCCTCCATTTTGAAGTCGGTTAAAAAGGAGTTAATGTGATTTAAATCGCGGGCGCCCTCAAAACTACTATCTTAGTGTGACTTAGCTTGTTTCAGGTTATGCGTGCGTTAAGCTGTGTGTAAATGGACCACGAGCAATTAGGTTACCTGGAAGAAATCGCTATGAGCGATAAGGTCGCCTTTTGCAGTTTTTCCATTGTAATTTTTTACATTTGTAATGTACAGTGTGCAATAAAGAGTAAATTAATTCATATTCATTCAATGTTCTTAGAAACGTTGTTGGGCACGTCAATATGAACAACTTTCACTATAGCGACGAGAAAAGGCGTATCATCACATTATTTTACATGCAAATATGTGCTAATTACACATTGAGACTCAGGGCCACTTAAGGTTCATTTTTCTTCGCTAAAAAGCAAGAATTATGCCCTTTCTCTTAGGTGACAATTATACACATAATACATTAAATTTCCTTGAACTGAAAATATCTATGAAACAAACATCATTGCTTTAATCTTGCTTATTTTTTATTTCATCACTTAGCTATATCATATTTGGCAATTATAGTACTTACAAAAAAAATATTAATCTTTTTTTTTACATGAAAGCATAAGTCTTAACACATTGGCTGACAGTGGACCGCTTTTGCCGTCATAACAATAAAACAGCTATTGCTTCTATTTTACTATCCTTCAATGTGTTAAGTTGTTCTTCTAACACGGGTTCCAAAAATGAAAAAAAAAACTGTCTTTTATATAGTTACGAATAAATGTGTATTTTCTATTCTGAATAATAATATCACAACGAAAAATACCCGATATTAGGTTAATGTAGTTTTAACTGTTTTTATTAGATAAAAGAAAATTATTTTAAAATATTATATATTAACTTATTATCTAGCGTAGAATATAGTACAAAAGTAGCTATAGCCGTTTTTAATTATTGTAATTTCAACATTAAAAAACACAATCATAACATGTAAAAATAAATAATATTGAAAACAATTAAATAACAATATTTTTTTTTAAATTAATTTCCAAAATATTAATAATTTATTTCACAAATGAAAAAAGAAACTAATTAGTAAGATAGATTACGCATTTCATAAAATGGGAATATTCGGAAAATCGCGGGACGTTCACTAGTTCAATATACGTTCAGCTGGAAAAAGTAGTTTAATTATTATTCAATTTCATATTAAAGAATTAACTCAAATCTCATAAAATCATATGTCTGGTTGCATTTAATATATACGAATACGAGAATTCCAAATAACCCCATGTTTCCCAAAAAATCCCATGATTCCCAAAAACATGTGTCCCAAAACTCCCCATGTTTCCAAAAAAATCCCCTTGTCTTCCAAATAACCCCATTATTTTCCAAATAACCCCCTTGCATTTCAAATAACCCCATGTTTTCCAAACAGTCCCGTTTTACAGAATACAAAAATGTTTTATTTTTATTTTTACTTTAGAATTAATCATCAATTGCATACTACCTATTGCTTCCAATACATGCAATTATAGAATATACAAAAAATATCATCTTTGGTTGTTATTTTAGTTCTTACGACATAATCTATCTATCTAGTACATATCTAGAGGTAAGTAAATAGGTATATAATTAATTAATCAATTACAATTTGTTAGCACTCAGAATGAAAATTAACCCTTCCGCGGACTCAACCCGGCTATCGAAGTGATGAGCGCACTGAATTCATTCATAATTTATTCAAAATGTGGTGATAAGACATTGATACAGGTATGGGGAATTAGGTAGGAGACCAATCCAGAAGATTAGATTTGATTTAAATAAATTAGATTTTTTTTAGAGCTAAAAATGTTCTTAATCCCTAGACACTTTTGATGTGTGTATGTAAGATAATATTCGAAATCACCCCGAGATATATTGCATTCTGAGCGAAAACAAACTGTACCTACTGCGGATCCAAGTCTACTAATGCAATAGTCGTTTTAGCGTAATATTATTGATGAAAAGATGTACACTTTATATACATACATACGTACATACAACATCAAACTTGTCTCCCACAGAAGTGGACAGAGTACACAATTTTTGTTGGAATAAAATGTAAAAATTATATGCAAAAAGTTTACACATATTTTTTTTTAAGTTTAGTTCGATCTTTCCTCAAAAGATGACGCTACTGTATTCTATACGTACAACTTCAATCAATATTAAAGAAGTATCACGTCGACCGTTAACCTTCTTCGGCCACTGCCTCAGACCAAAAACAACTACACTTCCAAACCAAAACTGACGTTTAAAACAAAACGAGACAAAGATAAGACAAACATGCGGAGGCGTAACACGCGCATTAAAAATAACTACGCGCTCTGATTGGCTGGTTTCTGGCTCTGACGCTTCGTGCTACTCATAATGTTTCAACAAATCACAGTGCGTTATATTTCTTGTCACTTCTATCTTGAAGCGCTGTTCTAGGTGGGCAGGAGTGAAAGAGCAAGAGATTATTATCTTCTGTCCCTTACGGCTTGGCAGGGTATTGTATGTACTTCTAGATTCAAACTATCACTTTTACTACCTACTAAACTATAATTACATTTTTTGGATCCAGAAGTACTTTTTTTTATAACTATGAACAAGCGTTTGACCACCATCCTGCCTGATGTTAAGCAGCGATGTGGTCTACGATGGTGCACACTTGTTCATTAGGTACCTATTCACCCGCAACTTAAACACCTTCAGATTGTACTGCGCAGGAAACACAGACTCCACCAAGTCATTCCACATCCTGGCGGTTCGCACTATGAAAGTAGACGCAAACCGTTTGGTTCGCGTAAATGGCAAATCCACCTGGTATGAATGACGTTTCGCCGTTCTCCTGGTTGTCCTATTGTAAAAACGCGATGAGGGTATTAGGTTATGCAACTCCGTAGCACACTAAATAGTACATTAAACTTCCATACATATTGCTTAGAAAGAGAAAGACTGAGTGCTACGCGGCTTTGCAAGTCAGTCTAATTGTGTTTGGTCTGACACCATGGCGTATTCAAATTGACAACCCACACAAAAACTAGTAGTGACCTCTATGGGGGAAAAAAGGAAAATTAGTTTTAAAAATTCCTCATTATATACCCATACGATTTACTATTGAAACACCAGACTTGGTATCCCTAGTATCCTAAACCTAATTATTAAAATTACAAAATATTTTCACAAAAGTAAAAAATTGGTCCTACCAATTAATTGACTACGAAGAAGAGCAACCGTGTCATGTAATGTTATTAGACAAAGTCGTACACAATTGTATTGTCTGTCACTTTTACTCAAGTTTATTTTTTGGGGGTCTGTGCAAAGTAACCGAGAGAACGTTCCAGAAGACCGATAGAAGCGCTCTCTGTGAGTTAAACCACCACACCACTGCGTTCGCCAACCCGCCTGCCAAGCGTGATCATTATTTCCCCCCAAATTATCATGGAAATCATTGGGAGAGGCCCTCGTCCAGCAGTGGTCGTCATGTGGCTGATAATGACCGACGAATTGAGAACCTCCTCCATTTTTTGGAAGTCGATTAATAATGAAACAAGGATTTACAAATAACATCAAAATGTTTAGACAATACAATTGAACACAAAATTGCGACATAACAACGGTATATCTCTAGGATAAAAATAAAGTTTTTTTTATAACTAGCTATAAAAAAAAATTGCAATGTTGACTACAGAAAGGAAAATCACATGTTCGTTTCTTTTTTTTTTTAGTAGGTAAATAAAAATCCGTACAATAACAACGTTTGGACGGATTATCTAAGAAATAAAAATTAAAAAGGAACAATAATGTTATTACTATTTGTAACAAGAAAATAATAATATGCAATGTATTTTATAAATAAATGCAATAGTAATAAATGTGTTTTTTTTTACATTTTTAATATATTACCTATTACTACTTATTATGCTTATTTGACTACTGCACTTTAACATACTTTCCGGCCGCTTAGAGAATTAGATTTTTATTCTAAAACGTGAACTACACACATCAAAAGTGTCTAGGGAGTCAAGTACATTTTAAAAGATTGCAATCAAGAATATATTTTACAAAAACTGAATTCATTCATAATTTATTCAAAATGTGACGACAAGTCATTGATACAAGCATGTGGAATTAGGTAGGAGACCAATCCAGAAGATTAGATTTGATTTAAATAAACTATATTTTTTTTAGAGCTAAAAATGTTCTTAATCCCTAGACACTTTTGATGTGTGTACAAACAGTTCACAGTTATTATACCTCTGGCTCTCAGTAAAAGGACACGTTGTTGGGTTCGTCAATACGAACAAATTTTACTATTCCGACAATGCGAGGAAATCAAAACAAAATTTTCGTCTCAATACAAAATAGACAACTGTCTGCCTCGAAAGATGACATTTTGTATGGACATGAAAAAAAAAACACTTACGTTATTAATCTCGCACCAAACACAACTAAACTTGCAATCCGAAACGAATAAAACGAGACAAAAATATGAAAAACACGGTGGAGTGAAAGAGTAAGAGTTAATAAATTTTGTCCCTTACTGCGTAGTAGGGTTTTGTTGGATAAAAATTATCACTTACTTTATTAGTAAAAGTCGCATACAATACAATGGGGAATTCTCTTTGACGTTTTTCTGACAGATTTTCGGGCGGGAAATGTCATTACTGTCATGCTTTCCAAACAAATATTGACAACATTGACAGTTGCTGTCATACTTTCCAAACAAAGATTGACAGTAATGACAGTTCTCCGCCCGAAAATCTGCCAGCAAAACGTCAAAGAGAATACCCCATTGTATATTGTACATAATTTTCCGTACTTTTCGGTGGAAAATAGACAGACTGAAAGTGCTACGAGGTTCGCAAATCTAGTTGTGTTTGGTCTGAGCCTATATTTTGACACGTAAAAATTAAACCTCAATGTCAAATGACACCTATGATTTTGAACCAGATTGACCGACTTCATAAAGAGCACTTAAGGGCCGTCACAGACGTCGCTATTAAGGCTTATACACAAAATGTATTTCTCTGCCAACCTTAATATACTTTCCTAAATTACTTCCTTCTTGCCTGTTAAAATGTTAATATTACGTACTTACTTGTATGAACGTGATTCTTTATTAGATGCGATACGATTAAATAATAAATAGGGAATTTATCAGAGAAAAAGAAATAGGTATAATGACGCTGGTGTTCCCCAGATTGACTTACATACCTTCAGCGAGTTGGTTGGAGCGCGGATCAAAATTATTTAACTGGCGGAACGCCCGCGGGGCTGTTAGACTCCGTTTCACAAAAGAAGTCCCGTGGCTACCATACTAAAAGTATGGAAACGAGGGGACTTCTTTTGTGAAACGGAGTCTACTTCTGCCCCCTGACCGCTTGCGCCACTTCACCCCCGCAAAGGTCTGCGAGTTCTTTAGCGCCCATCTACCCCTCTACCCGCGAGCTTTCCACGAGTTATGTGGTTTGCCTATATCTCGTATCTCTGACGGCAGAAGAGCTGGAACTAAACCATTTTGACAGCTCCAGACAGTTTGGTTCATCAAATGGAGAGTTCAGAGAACTGTCAGGTTTGATTTGATTGACATAAGATGATGAACTATTCGAGGTAGGTAGGCTTGACAGCGAAATTGTTCTAGCAATACATATCCTAGTTCAAGCATAACGCTGTTCGTCGAATGACAAGCGCCCGTGACGTGAGTGAATGACTGATAATGAAACAGCTGACCACAAATAAGCCAATGATTGATTTGACCACGCCCATTCCCGACTTCATCTGGTTGTGAAGTGTTTTGGAGTCTAGTAGCTGTGTGCGAATGGTCTGATGTATAAGATATTTGAAATTCAATAGTTAAAGACGATAATAACGACTTTAAAAGTACACTTCACTTAATCCCAAAGCGGGGTAGGCAGAGGCAAATGCCCACGGTTCACCAAGCGTATTAAACCAACGTGACAGGGTGAGCCCATCGCCGTTATAGGGTTCACACACCTTGTGGCGTGCGGGTTTCATCACGATGTTGTCCCTCATCCTACGAGCGTTGCGTTGCGTACATAAGCTCTGAAAAAGAGTCCCATTGGTACACGTCCAAGTCAAGTATCCGACTAGACCACAGACGCTTTAAAAATATCATCCAATAAAGAACCACTTAGTAATTATATAGGTACATGAACGCCAAAAACTTAGCTATTTACCTACGTACGTAATAATTTATAATATATATTTACAATTTAAGCTAATATTAGAATATATTTTACTTCAAATCATCTTCCTCTTCCTCAACGTATAGTAAATCTTCCATTTTCGTTTTGAATTTGCTGTCAAGTTCCTCTAGCTCCGGCGTTTGCGCCGCGGTACCCTGGAAAATACAAAATTAGCTACGTTTAATATATGTAGGTATTAGTGGCGAAGCTAGGGGGTAACCGGTAGTACAAGACAAGTCTATGCCAGGCACATTAACAAATATTTTCAAGGAAATTAAGCAGCGTATAGCTAAAAAAAGTAAGACAAATAAAATAAATCTAAATAAGCATTGGTTAAGTGCATATTTTTCACTACCGGCTTACCTCCTAGATTCACCACTAGTAGGTATGTACATACATCAAAAGTGTCTAGGGATCAGGAAAATTTTTAGCTCTAAAAAATCTAATTTATTTAAATCAAATCTAATCTTCTGGATTGGTCTCCTACCTAATTCCCCATGTCTGTATCAATGACTTATCACCGCATTTTGAATAAATTATGAATGAATTCAGTTTTTGTAAAATATATTCTTGATTGCAATCTTCTAAAATGTACTTGATCCCTAGACACTTTTGATGTGTGTATTTACATGTACTAGTGTAGGTGTATATTACACAAGTACAATAATGTCCAATGAGGAATTTTCTTTGACAGATTTTTGGGCGGAGAACTGTCATTACTGTAAAACTTCATATGGAAAGTATGTCAAACTTTGTTTGGAAATTATGTAAAATTTTGTTTGGAAAGTATGTCAAACTTTGTATGGAAAGTATGTCAAACTTTGTTTGGAAAGTATGTCAAATTTTGTTTGGAAAGTATGACAGTAATGACAGTTCTCCGACCGAAAATCTGTCAGAAAAACGTCAAAGTAAATTCCCCATTCTCAAGTGGTCTTAAGTAGGTAGTGAAGTACAGTCAAGCAAAATTATGATCTATCGGTTGTGATATTTTTCGTGTTACTAAAATACTGGTCATAATGTGATAAGGAAAATATATTTTTTGTTTAAAGAAAAGCGCATTAACATTATGTTAATATTAAAAAATTAAATCGGGTATTATAGCGCGAAAATAAACCAAAGATAAGCATTCACCATTGTGCCGTGGTCACAAGGACAAAGACATTCATTTGTAAAACATACTTAAAAAGGTGGTGTTAAGTATAAGAATTAGAATATTATGTTTCGCCACACGGCATACAAATCTTGTAAATATCATTAAAACTAGATAGAATACAGTAGAGCCGAAAAGCAATAAAAAAGTACGGAATAGAAATTTCATTTTGTAGGTACATTATAAAGTCAACTTATTTTTTATCACATATTTATTCATTAATTACCAATTTTGTCAACTTGTCACGAGCTGACTTAATACTAAATCTAAACCCCGTTTTAAACTTTTAATATCATGTCAGTGCGCGTTTCCTTAAAACAATACATCAATAGTTTAACCAGGAATAAATGATCCTTCAATTGTGGCATTCATATGAGCTTCAATTTTAGATTTGTAGACTACAAGATAGATTTTGTTTACAGACCGTACCTACTAGAGTCTACACTTAGGAGAACCAGTTGGGTATGTCCCACTTGTTCTATAGAACAAGTTTCTCCCTCCCACTTTTCCTAATGAAAGAAAAGGACGAACAATCTAATGTTGTTCAATAACGTCATGTTATATAGATGAAATGGGACATACCCATACAGTTTTCAACCAATACATGGCCTCTAAAAGTGCATACTAGATAACGGATACTAACGGAACTGGATATATTGCAAAGTGTAAGTGCTGGGAACAAAGTCTCACAAGTGCAAATATAAAAGATAGGTAAGTAATCAAAGGAAATTTCAGTCCGGGTTAGGGGCGCAAAGGTCGAGTTGGAGTATACCCTTGGGGGCGCTTCCTGGACCTATAAAAAGTGCAAAAAGCAAAAAAAAA
>SJJU01008322.1:0-13070 GCA_012932125.1 Conopomorpha cramerella
GGCCGCCATACTGACCTGACACACCAGAACAAGTAGCGCGGCAGAGCAGCGGGTCCGCTTTGTCACTTCTGTATTTTATTACATGCGCTATGCATGCCACACCGAAAGCAATTTGAGCGCGGTCCCGCGCTGCTCCCGCGCCGCGCACGCCCTTCTTTTGGTGTGACGGGTGCCGCGCTGCTCCGCGCACGACCCGAGTTTGGTGTGCCCAAGGCTTTACACTATGTGTTGGTACATTATACACATAGCCGGTATGCAACCCGCATCCTTCCGATTGTAGGTATACGTACCCGATCATTAAGATCCGTAAGATACGATCTAAAAGTAGAACCTTATTGTAGGTAAAATAGTACTCTAATTAATTTATTGTGTTCGCATTACGTCATGCATAAATAACACCTAAAACAACCGAAGAGGGGAAGAAATGCTGGAGTGGCGAGAAATCACATTAATTATTTATCACTCACACGCCAGAAGATGCTTGTCCCTTTGTATCTGCAAACGGACAACGATTTGGGAAAACTTCCAGTAATTAATACTGATGTACCATTTTGTACACACTGTTTTGTATTATGTACACTGATAAAGAATGTAGAATCGTCATCATCATCAGCCACGTCCACTGCTGGACGAGGGCCTTCTGAAATGAGTTCCATGATATTTGGGGGGAAATGCTTGGCAGGCGGCGAGGTGATAGTGTTGTTGTGGTGTAACTCACAGATAGCGCTGCTGCCTGTACTCTGGAGAGTTCCCTAGGTCACTTCTTACGACCCCCCTGTCGGGAGAAGTGGGGCTGGGGTGGTGAAACGCATGCTCATAACTTTTAAGATAATTTTAAAGAAAAAAGAACCGACTTCTACCAGTACTAGTTGTCCGCCCGTATGATTTTATAATGTTCCATAAAATAAAACCATAATTTCTTTATCAAAAGACCAAAGTGGAAAAATCTTCTTTATAAAAAATGTCAGAATCGGTTCACAAACGACCAAGTTATTCGCGAACAATAATAAAAAAAAAACATTTAAGTAAACGGTCAAATTTAGAAAGATTTCTTGAAGTCCGACTTCAACCAGTAAAAAATTAACACTTACCTTACCACTTACTTACGCCCAGTTTCCGGTACGCTCATTAGACTTAATTTGGCATTCAAACTATCGCCTTTTCTTTCTTACTTTGCCTGTCAAAAAGTGACAGCTAATGATTTAATTACAGATTACCACTAAATGTGCCTTCCGGAAACTAGACGTTATTATACCGTTTTCTAGTGGATGCCAATGTCAGAGCTGAACAAAAAGACGGTTCACCCAGACTAAAGAAAGAAACATAAAAAAATACAGGCGAATCGAGAACCTCCTCCTTTTTTGAAGTGGGGACAACACACTGAGTAAGATACCCACGATCCGAAGGGTATTGACCGATTTGGAAGATTATTCTATTTTTTAAATTGACGCCGTGCTGAAGTCGGTTTTCCTATTCATATGCTACGATAAAACTAACAAGTAATAACAACTTTATAATTATAAGTATGTAGGCTTACGGTAAGCCTACATACTACTTACAGCTAATCTGCTCAAAAAGGTGCCGGAAGCTAGCATGTGTATTGTGTATGCCTGCCTTTACATTTGCTTTCTTTGCCTTGGCAGGCGGTGCACTAATTACATGAACATTTTTCTGCAGTTTAGAGAAATTGTGTTAGTTCGTGCTTTACTTGAACACGAACTGAAGATAGTATTAATTAATATTGGCTGTATTTCCTGAGATATAGATGAGTACCTACAATACATCCGACATCCACTGTCTGAGAATTTAATGAGGAAATCAGAAGGAAAAATTAAATCTTTTGAGGGTGTATCTTTTTTGTGCCTACAAATATTACAGTACAGTACTAGAATCGCAATAGGTAATAGTA
This sequence comes from Conopomorpha cramerella, assembly GCA_012932125.1. Classification (NCBI taxonomy): domain Eukaryota; kingdom Metazoa; phylum Arthropoda; class Insecta; order Lepidoptera; family Gracillariidae; genus Conopomorpha; species Conopomorpha cramerella. The sequence goes on from SJJU01008322.1 coordinate 1,910, forward strand.
GTGTAATAAAGTGGAATATTATTGAAACATACCTATATATTTGTGATCGCTGAAACTGTTCCTAAATGTACCTACTTATATAGGGCCTAGTACAATAGGCTACGCTATGCCCTTAGGTACATACGGCCCTGTAGATATCTTTTCATGTCCCTCTGTCCAGCACTGCCGTCTTCGCCGCATTCCAGTCAATGCTTGCCGCCTTGAGTTCAGAGTCTACGGAGCGCCGCCACGTGTTTTGATTGGTCTTCATGGTTTCTGATACGACGCCAGTCGAAGGCCTCAACCATCATTCTCGCCTCTTCAGAGCGCATGGCCAATCAATCTTCAGTGGTGTAAAACGATAGCAATCGCTGTGGTCTCTACGTCAGCGTTCGAAGTAAATTGTTGGACAGTAAATTCGTATTTTAATCTGAGTGACTTGTAATTTGCTCGTAATAGCTTTGGTCACTTTCCACAATTCACAGACGCTGTAGCACAGACTTAACACTCGAAGAGTTAGAATTAAAAAAAATATGCGACGAAAGATTATTTTCTACTTCCAGATTTATTTTTTATATAACAATTTACTAAATTTAAACTTCTCAAATTATTCTTATCTTTACATAAGCAACGATATTAGCAGCCTGTCTGCCAACATTCACCCCACAAGGGATTTGTACACATAAGTTTCTTTTTATGTTTTGATAAAGAGAAAATATTATTTTATTCGTCTATGCTTGTTTCTTTTAATAACCGTCACGAAGTCACTGCATAAGCCAGTTCTGTATTCATAAGCTTATCTTTGTTTTTATGTTTATTTAGTTTTAAACCGCTCGCTGTGCATCCAAAAGAATTTATGGGTACCTTACCCCCTATCTTTGCTACCAAACTGAAATTATTTGCTTAAAAAGATTTATTGCGAGTCGCGCAGTCGCTACGTCTGCCACACACTGTCGGTATTAAAGTCTTGAGAAATAAATTACTATTAAATTATAGTGTTTAGAAAGACAAGAGTTGTGATCTTTGAAGCTCTGTTGTAGGTACTTTGGTATTAGCAGTATTTGTTTATGTAGATGGCGGGAATCGAACCTTTTTGTTTTGGAACCTAAGGACCGGTGACTAGTCTAAACAGGATCTTGGCGCACTGTTAGGTGAAATGTGGTATAAAAAAGGTAGTACGGAAAAAAATCTAATTAATTTCAGTACGAAAAGATAAAAATTATGTGTAATTACCTAAGTATTATGCATGCACTTCAAACACCTACTATCATAAATTAAAGTATGTCAAAACAATGCATTTTATTCATTTTCAACATCATGTTTCATAAAGACATTTACAGCTTAAGACCCACACAGTCGATATTTTAAAAGAAGAAGTGAAAAGTGCAAGTTTATTTACAAAGCAACCGGGTTCGATTCCCGAGCTGAATACAGTTCTTGTTTCAAATAAAGTATGAATGCAGTTTTTCTTTCTATCAAAATCGGTGACTAAGAACAAATCTTCGTACGTCTTATAGTTTCAGACTTTCCCATACTGACCGATTTGAATGAGCCACCCTGTATACTATGCCTTGTGATACTAAGGTTCTGTCTACTCCCTATTGGGGATTACGTACGTTAGTTTATGTAAAATAATCAGTTTACCGCATGGCCCAGGGCAACTACATAACAGTGAATATAAAAAAAATATACACGAAATGTTTTGAAAGATTTTCCTTATCATTCTATTTTTATTACACGTACTTACAGCTTGAGGTATTTTTATCACCTTAGGCTCGTATGGGGAATTTCATAATACAGAACGTTATCTTTTTAGTGCTTTAAGCTTACTTGGAAAAGTCTTTTTCGCGGAAATGTGCAGAATATAGGCCATTTAAAACGCACGCCTGGTTTCCCCAGGGATGGGAGGTATCCCACCTTAGACAAAGAAAGAAAAAATCTTACTCGATAAATTTTTTATCGGATAATAAAAAAGGTTCAATGTGTGACCTACAAGTCTTCAAACATATAAACAATAATAACTAATACTGTTTAGATATTTATGACTAATAAAAGGTTATACCGCGTATTACGGCGCGATGTTAACCCAAGAGAAGCATTTAGCTTACCTTCGTTGCTTGCTGGACGTTTCGACACAGTTACATGTGCCGTGGTCACGAGCTAACTGGATTACAGCGATGGGGGTAAAAAGTCGATGATTTTGATTTTCTAACATGCACAATGACCTTATTTGCGCACTTATTCACGGTTTACGCACGACTACCCAGGTCAAAAATTTCTTCTTGATTTGCATAGCTTCATACCTGTTTATCATAATTATATAATATCATAATAGGCAGAGACAATAAGCCTACACTCGCTTTAGTGAGGAGTTTTTTAAAAAAACCGCACGTTGAATGTTTTACTCCCCTTTTGTCACCGATTTGGACATTCAATGTCTTTCGGCGAAGTCTACCTTTACCAATATACTTACTTAAGTCCTATGGTACCCCAGTGGTACAAAGGGACTTTAAAAGATGGCGCCACGCCGTCCTTTCCTCTGCGACTGCTCTAGCATCAGACCAGCTAAGCCCTCGAGCTCTAAGCTCGCCGTCCACGGTGCGCCGCCACGTGTACCCGGGGCGTCCAGGCTTGCGTCGACCTTCCATTGGCTACCATTCGAACGCGATGCTCGCCTTGTTGCATATTTTGTTGGATACCAACATGCTCACTTAACACAACACACTTACACTCCTTTCGTACATAAACTTTCATCCATTCTTTACAAAATGATCAAACCACCGGAAGCATTCATCACTAGATACTTGATAACAAAATCCGAACCTCTTTGACTTACACTTACTTACATAGTTTCTATTTGCACAAATGTGAAAAATATTTTTATTTTATATTATTACAGTGATATACGGTTCAGTAATTTGGTACTTCTATCTTACTCATTTAACGAATCAGCTAGATGGATAGACGAACAAATTAACAGGCTGTCAAGATGATTTCATCCTTTAGTAGTCATATTTACATGTCTACATTCATAACACTAAAACTTCAATTATCTTAATTCGAGTGGAAGTGAAAGAATTGAACTATACTGATACCTATTTTATATTTCTCTATCTATTCTATTATTTGGTCTGTGGTCTTCAAAACAATGTATGAAGGATATTTTCTACGTTACTAGTTTGTGATGTTATGTACAACAAAATGTTATGTACGTAAGTGTATCGAATTCAAATAATGGTTTCAAATGCAAATTAATTCCATTTAGTTTGTGATTAAAATAAGCCGGGATCCATTATTGGCAATCCGCTAAATTTATTGAACATTCCCGAACAAAATACATGCCAGTAAATATATTCTTGTAATGAAGTCTCAATGGGATGGCTGTGTTATTGCGAATTTTATAAACAAGTGAATTTAGTAAAAACAAACGTTTCAGCAAATGGGGTGTAAGACGCCCTCATGCAAAGCGGACTGATGATGCTGGCAGAAGCTGAATGCAAGAAGCCGAAACAAAAGATTTTAACACATGGCACTCTGCTCCGAGTACTTTTTTTTTTTAATCACCGACCTAAATAGCATAGCAGTGTGGGAACGGTGAACAGAACAGTATGTGTCACCACCCCAGCTCAAGTTTTCCCGTCGTGGGGGGTCGTAAAGGGCGACCGAGGGTACTCTCCAGAGGACGGGCAGCGCTCTGTGAGTTAAGCGGCAACAGCACAGCGATCGCGAACCCGCTGCCAAGCGTGGTGATTGTTGGCATTTCCTCCCCAAAGGATCATGAAAATCATTGTTGGAGGCCCTCATCCAGCAGTAGACATCATGTGGCTGATGATGATGATGATGATGAATAGTATAGGTACATTGCAACAAATGCTTTTTTCAATTATTAAATTTTTTGTTTGGAACAAAATCAGATTCAATGAATTCAAAATATTGTATGGGTACCCGACGCGACGTGTGTCCCTAAATAGGTCATGAAAGTCGATGTTAGTCATTATTAATAGTTACTATCCTATTATAATTTCATAGGAAAATAAAAATATGCCTTTAAAATTTTCGTTACTTATTTTCGTACTTTATTTCACTAAACAGGTTTTACAAAGGTAAAATTAACGCTATGTAGCATTATCTTCCAGTTAACACTTGGGTTATGCGGTTTGATCTAGGTTTATATACATACTTAAGACTAGGAGAGACCTATGTCCAGCAGTGCACGAATATTGGCTGATGATGAGATACACTTAAAAAAATAAATACACTTCACGCCTTTAATACCAAAGCGGGGTAGGCAGAGGCACTTGCTAAAGCAAATATCCACGGTTCACTTAGCGTATTTAACCCAACGTGACAGGGGGTGAGCCCATCGCCGTTATAGGGTTCACACACCTTGTGGTGTGCGGGTTTCATCACGATGTTGTCCTTCACCGTACGAGCGTTGCGTTGCGTACATAGGCTGAAAAAGAGTCCCATTGGTACACGTCCAGTAGCCGGACTCGAACCCGGGACCTCCCGGTTACAAGTCAAGGATCCGACCGACGTGAGATACACTTATTCATATATAGTAACATAGGAACGCCCGTTGAATATCTCTAAAGCATGGTATGTGCCGGTAGAGCAGTCACAAACTCAGCATATTTTTACCGTCGTGGATTCCTTCGCAAGCAATGTCATTAACCTATCTCTGCTATCGGGGAAAAGGTATCTGTAGAGGGCTTTTTAATTAAATTTTAATCTGACCGCCCCGAGGCATGATGGCGTCGTCAGCTGATCTCGCTCGTGCCGACTAAGATATCGTCTCCAGGCCGACCCGGCGGTATTTACCAAACCGTAACTGGATATGGTAACTTTTTCCTACTTACTTAACCCTTAACCGGAATGGGTAAATTGTTCAACATTACTGGAATCTTGTTAATGGGCCCTTTAACTATAATCCAAATTATTTTTATATATATATGAAATTGCCAGCTGTATGGGTTATAACTAAATTAAAACAAGTTTAATGTAATATATAAATCAACTTTTATTGATGGAAATCTTGAAATTATACTTTTTTTATTCTTTTAAAATGTTGTACCATTTGGTTATTATTTTTTTAACTTCACTTTTTTAACATATCAAATAATAACAAAAACCAAAAAACTCAAAAATATAATATTAGTAGGTATAGGGCTTTACGTATCTTCTTCCCCTTAATAAAAAAATAAATTCTTTGTGAGATCAAATGAAAATAAAAAAAAGATTCAATGAAACTTAATAACAATTATAGCCCGAATTTTCCACGGCAACAATATATAATGTGGGTAACATCACTGGGGTATATTTAGTATTAATATGTATTCTGGTTGTACCCAAGCGGTATTACCTATATTTTATTCTGATACAAGCTATTTAATGTTTTATTGTCATCCGTCTTGTAGTTTTTGCGTGAAAGAGTAACAAACATCTCATAAACTTTTATCATTATCAGTCATATGGCGTCCACTGTTGGATGCGGGCCTCTCCCAATGATTGCATACACTTTCGCCTTCATAATATTAGTTTGACTAGCTTACACCCTACGTTTTCATAAATAAAAAATACTTCACGCCTTTTAATCCCAAAGCGGGGTAGGCAGAGACACTTGCTTACTTGCAAATGCCCACGGTTCACCAAGCGTATTTATCCCAAAGTGACCGGGGGCGAGCCCATCGCCGTTATAGGGTTCACACACCTTGTGGTGTGCGGGTTTCATCAGGACGTTGTCCTTCACCGTACGAGCGTTGTGTTGCGTACATAGACTCTGAAAAAGAGTCCCATTGGTACATGTCCATTAGCCGGACCCGAACCTGCGACCTCTCAGTTACAAGTCAAGTATCCGACCAACTGGACCGCAGACGCTGTGGAAATCAATTTCTATAATTTTATTATTTTTAAATTTTACCTTTTATCAGATTTATCGAGTCTCTCATCATCAATCCCTGACTTACTTATCATATGTCGGGTTGAGTTCACTTATTTTATGAAGTCGTTTAAAAATCGTAACCCCAATCCCGGTTTCTTGAAGTCTTACAATTCGACAATTTAACAATCAAGCTAGCATAACAAAGCTTTGAACAACTGTTTTGATTGTTGATTCGATTCGGAATTTCACTTCAGAAGCCGAGCTTCAGTATATTTGCCTAATACATATAAACAAAATCACATAGAGACATGTTATAAAATAAAATATGACCTGCGAAATTATAATAAAATCTTATGTCAAAATATTGACGAAAATCACTGACGATAAACTCATATAATATATTATTATAGCAATAATAATTATACTGACGTACAAAATATACATATATATAAATCAAGTCAACCCAAACTAACGGTCACTGTTGGAAATAGGCCTCCCCAAAAGCCACACAATGATCGGTCTTGTTTCAATATTTCGGCTCGAAACATGTAAACAGTTTTTAATTCTTAGATTCTTTTGTAAGTATAGTATATTACTAGCCTTAAAAGTAATCCCATTGTTTCTAATAAATATAAGTCATAGTCACTTGAATAAATTATTTGAATTTTAAACATATCGATTTGAATACTTACAGGAAAGTCGAAAAGGATACATTCCTGTTGTTTTCGCGTTGAAGACGTCGAGGGAACAAGGAGTAAACAATTTGTATTTATCACGACCAACAGAGTTTTGACTTTGATTAAATTAATTTTTTTTTATGATACTTACAATAATGAATTGTATGTAGGTCCTATTACAGTTTAAAGCTCCAAACAAACATGCGTTAATACGATAGGTATTCGTATTCAAATCGAACCGGCAACCCTTTCTCGACGAGGTCGAGGTTTTTAGTAAAAATTGAATCCAGAATATTCCGTAAATCTCAAAAGGATAGATAGATTTATTTGTTTCGAACTGCTATGATCCTAACTCCCCGTTTTATTTTTTCGTCTAACTCAGTAATCTTCTTTGGTATGCACGTTATTAAATATTTTTTAAATAAGACGTTTTGTATCAATCAGACATACACAATTTAACCGGAGGTGTAAATAAACCTGTAACCATTGTCCTACGTTTCCACCGGCCAAACATTCACACTACAACATGTTTGACATAAATTACAAATAGTTTTTTTTTCTCAATTTATATAAGATTATTTATTAAATTAGTCAATTAAATAATGAATTATAACGAATACAATAGAGGAGTAGGAAATCAATACAAATAAAAGTAAATAATGAAATGTAAATAAAAAAAGTGTTGTAGTGTGATATTATATCAGTTTACGCTGGGTAAAATACGGTATAGTATTTTAGGAAAAACAGACCGGCGAGCCAAGTCTTGTGTACACTCTAGTAGTTGCGTCGCTCCGGTATCGTAGCGGCAAACGATGCACATCGCTGTACTAAAACAGCGTTTCAGTACGGAACGCTGTTTCAGTACGGAAGACTGTGAAATTAAAGTAACGAAATCTGTAATGCCCATGGTTTGCCGCTACGATGCCAGAGTTCTGCAATAACCACAATGTAACAGACTTAGGCCACCGATCACTGGACCCGTGTCAGACATGGACCTATGTGTTTAGAAATATCGTCAGTATCACCGTATTAAAAATAAACTAACAAGACACGGGTACTCAATTTTGTGACCATCACTGTCTAAGTAATATAGCTAGCAAGGGTCACTGCAAGCTGTATATTATAGCGGATATAAGTTAAACTCTCCACAGGACGGACAGCAGCGTTCTCTGTAAGTTAAACCAGCACACCACTGCGATCGCCAACCCGCCTTCCAAGCGTGGCGATTATTAGCATTTCCACACAAATGATCATGGAAATCATTGGGGGAGGCCCTCATCCAGCAGTTAACGTTATGTGGCTGATGATGACGATGGTAAGTTAAACTAGATTGCTGTTATTGTCTGAAGATAGAACACGGTAGGTATTTTTTTTCAAACACTTTGAACAAGCGTTTGACCACCATCGTGCCTGATGTTAAGCACCGATGTGGTCTACGATGGAGCACACTTGTTCATTAGGTACCTATTTACCCGCGACTTGAAGACCTTCAGACTGTACTGCGCAGGAAACACAGGTATAACGTAAAATACATGTTTGTTTTTCTTTTTTAATGTGAAGCGATAAAATTGTGAAAATGGAAAATCACTATCTGCGATGCGACATTGGCAAGCCGAGGACGTAGGCCCCTCGCATTCTATAAACGTAACTACCCCACCGGTAAGTGGTTGAATCAATAGCTACAGTTGCAAATAGGTCCAGGCTATTTTTAGTGAGCCCGTGACCCACTTCGGGACAAAGAAGCAACCGTTTTGGTGTAGCCAGCCGCATCAGGCTCCACTCCGACAACCGGAGCTGTTCTCAATGTAACATGGACGTTTCCTCCAATGGCGATCCAGTTTGGCGAAGTTATGTTTAGCTCGCGAACGCTTCGCAATTCACTACAGTTTGCCCACATTACAGTACAGTAGTACAATGGTTGACTAGACACGTTTGTTCGATTTTTTAACTTGAGCTTCGTGAGTATGATGTTAGTATGAAGTTTGGGTCAGTTCATTTTCGTCAGTTCTGTTTTGTCACTTTGTGTTGTTCTGCTGTAGGCTGCCGCCACTGCCGCTTTCATGCTGACGTCAGAGGATACGGCCTTTGAATGTACGCAGTAAAATAAACATATGTGAGGGCCGGTTGCGGAAGTGATGTCTACAGATTTTGGTTGCGCGCTTGTCAGGAATTTCTTAAGTACATTTTGGGTGGAGAGATTTTCTTGATTGATTACGTTACTAGTTTCCTTCTTCCGGACGATATAGAATTTCGACGAAGAAAGAAAATGTGTGATGTACCTACATCATTTGATAGTGTGTTGAAAATAAAAGCTGTTCGGTAGTTTCCCATGTCCTAGGGCATCCGAAGGATTTTCTGAAATCTGAAATGTACATACGTATAATGCCTTCATACCGTACATTAAGAAAACACAAATAGTACATTACATTAAGACAGCTGACATCCATAAATGTATGTCACGTGCATAAAATGTCCATGCCTAATACCGGAATAGAACCCCCAATTTTCCGAATCTGTATACTAACTTAAACCAAAGTTTAATACAATTCCAATTACACATACTTACATATACGCCAGGAGTGCAGGTCGCACTCAGGCAAGGTGGACTGATGATATGCACAAGACAGGAATCTTGCACATGCAGAACCTGGATGCGAAAAGCCGAAAACAGATCACAGTGATGTGCAATTGGAGAGGCCTATGTCCAGCAGTGGACAAATATGGGCTGATGACATATACGTCACGCTCCTTTCCCAGGTAGGTAGAGATAATGGACATCCACCTGTCACGATTCTAGTAAATCTATTGCGCCTCTTTCACATTTTTTTAATCACTATGAACAAGCGTTTGACCACCATCCTGTACATATTGTAAAAAAGTACAATTTGTGCAATGTCCACTGCGTGCCGTCAGAGGGTGTGGACACGCGAAATGTTTAAAATTCAGCGGCGCACTGTGTCCGGTCGGCGCAATTAAAAAAAAACACATCGATGAGCGATTGCGTCTCGGTAATTAGTATTCCAGTTGCGCATATCCAGTTTATTTACGAACTGCTGCGTTCTAAAAAATAAGCCTTTTGGTTCAGAAAAGTTAGTGCAGTTATGTATTTGTTCTGCCGTCGAAATTCGCAACAATGAACGCAAATAAATTGCATCTTACTCTAAAACGATTGGATACTTGAAACAGAAAACGTATCATATTCAAATTAAATAAATAAATAAATAGTAGGATAGGGTAATATTAGGACAGGCATGCACCGGAGGCACGTATAAATATTGTTCCAAAATAACTGCTGTGGTTAGATTAAACCGGAGAATGTACCTAACAATCAGTTCTTATGACAGCAAATAATGGCAAAATGAATGATACAGATGAATAAGTAAAACAGTAGTTGGAATTGTTAGACACTCTTATACGTAAGTACTGAAGTAAGCACTCTGCTAAACTTTATTTACCCTCCAGAAGTTAACAAGAATAGAATTCTATTACAATCCGATGAAAGTTTACGCAGAGCGCTACTGGAAGATAACTGAAGCCTAATCTAAATCTCTAATCCTACTCTCAGGGGAAATTAGACAAATATGCAAGTGCAGGCACACCCGACCGTCATGGTCTCTTTATGGTGCAATGGGTACATGAATGAATGCTTAATCGGAATAACTATACGATCTAAATAACATAGCGGATCTAAGAGCGGCTGGAGTCAAGTTGTCGAGTATTTCGACTTGAAATCGATGATGAATACTTGGTGTGTACCAATATATACATTTTACAGAGTAGTCTATATCTAGTCTATTTAGGTATTCTATACTCTATATGTAGCTAAGGAAAACATCGTAATGAAATCCACATACCATAAAGTGTTTGAACTCTATAATAGTCATAGGCCCATCTTCATCGTTGGGTCAAAGATGATTGGTGAGCCGTGGCTAGCTGAGCTTAGCGAGCCTTTACCTATCCCGATTTGGAACTAAAAGTCATGAAGTATGTTTTAAGTTATTTTAGGTTATGTTTGATACTTTCGAAACTTGTATCAGTGCAGTATTGCCTAGGTACAGATTCACAATAGACAATCAAAATTGATTCGTTCCGATTATATAAACTAACACGACCAATTTATATCAGTCCAGTTCATTTAGTACACCATCACGCCAAATGATTGGAGTTCAAGATAAATTGGTGCTACAACGACAGACTTACACCTTGACAGTACATTGTTGTAACGTGTCCAGCTAACGGGAGCCCATTAGGGTCTCTGGAGACAGATTACCGGCGGAACAGTCCAGCTTGTCTATTTGGAAGAGGGTGTTGATGACAAATAGCATGCGATCGTTTGCATGCCCGTAAAAACCCTGAAGTGTCAATTGTCTTTTTCCTACTTTAGTTTACAGGTAGTTTTTTTTACTTAATCACAGTAACGTCGTAGTGATTGAAAGAGATGACAGGTTCAGAGTGATTGGGTAATTACATAAATTTAGTTAAAAGTAATATTAGGTACATTATTTACACATATCCGTATCCCACTGCTTTTTTATGTATGATAGAAAACGAAAATCCTACTCATTGTTTTAAGCATAAGCTCATCCAAGCTTCATCTGCATCTGGACTTACGCCATTCTTTGGC
>SJJU01008323.1:0-13996 GCA_012932125.1 Conopomorpha cramerella
TATGTTAAAGATATTTACGCCTGAGATTCAAAAGTAGTCAATTTTAGTATTAATAATTTTTACTTCTCAGATTGGCAGAAATTCTATAAAAAAATACTCAATTACAGTCAAGGACACATAAAGATGTTTAAAATTTCCGTGTTATCAATATATATTTCTTTTTGTAACGAACTTAATTTATGTATGTCGTATTACGTATGTGCCGGAAGTGTTACGATCTAGTCTGTGACTGTAACATAAATGCGGCCTTCTTCTTGTAAAAAAATTAAAATTAAACTAAATACCTGCCGCTACTGCACCTATCCGCCATCACTTTCTATGAAAAACTAATGGACGCCTCAAGAAAAAGTAAGAGACAATATCACAGAAGATATTGTCTCTTACTTTTTCTTGTTTGCATGTTTTACATATCGTTGTCCCGTTTTATTCTAAACGTTAGTTTAGAATTGCAAGTTTTTTTTTTCTAGTTGTCTATATTATCGACTTGTTTTTGGTAAATGGGGAATGGCTAAGAACTGTCATTACTGTCAAACTTTGTTTGGAAAAGCCTGAAAATCTGTCAGAAAAACGTCAAAGAAAATTCCCCATTAGTTGCATCTCTATAGCAGACATTAGATGCTCATGCAAGCGTCATTCAATTCCATCATGAATTATGGAATTTCGTCATGATTTATGGAATGACTACTAAATACTAATTCAAACATCATTCACTATTTAGACGATAGGAAATCCGTCAATCACAATCATGACTGTGGTAAAACTGAGATCAAAACGTATCGTCTAATGTCTGCCTATCGTTTCAATTATCTTTGGCAGATTGTTTTTTTTACACTCATTGCATGGTAAGAACATGAGAGAGAGGGAGAAATTTATTCGCACCAAAAATAGAATAAAACGAATAAAAGAAAACAAATTTTTACACGGCAAAAAAAATAAAATAAATTATACCACAGCTCAGCATAATGCGGTATATTCAGTACTAGATGTACCGCGCAGTGGTACTCGCGTTTTATTCCTTCGTCAAGTAGCTTTTATTCGTTACAAACATTACATACTTATTACATACTAGAATATTACTATTACTTATAATATTCTAACAAAGTATGCATTAATTTGGACCAAATTTGATTACCATAAAAACCGTTTTAGTGAGTTAATCTTAAAAGATAGACATATACTGCCGTGGACATTTTTTTAGATCATTTTAAGAGGAATAATTCTTTCATACATAAATTTTTAGTATCTTGAACCGTTTTCGCAACGGAAGCCCGCAAAAAAGAATAATTTCCCCCGTTTTTTGCACATATTCCATTATTTCTTCGCTCCTAATAGTAGCAGCGTGATGTTATATAGCCTATAACCTTCCTCGATAAATGGTCTATTCAACACAAAAAGAACCTTTCAATTCGAACCAGTAGTTCCCGAGATTAGCGCGTACAAACAAACAAACTCTTCAGCTTTGTAATATTAGTATAGATAATAAAGTATCAGTAAGTATCCGAAGTTAAACACAACGATGTGTCAGAAAAATGTACCGTCGTCGCACATCAGAGAGTTGCAGTAACAAACAACTTAATTAATAAGAGTTTTTCTCTATGACATTCAGAAACTTGTACAGGTACACCTGCGACCTTCTAAGTAATGAGCACTTACATTATACAAATTACTTTAACCTGCAACGATCAACAAAACAAACGTAGTAAGTAGAATTTTAAAGGCCGTTTTGTTAATAATATTTTCCTAAAAGCTTCGTTTATTGATCCTTAAGCATTAATTGTTAAATTAATGTAATATAAATACGTAGGTACGTAATAAGTACCTCACCTACGAAGGCTGATTGGTGTAATAATTATGTAAACAAAAAATAATGTGATTCTGGAACATTTTTCTCCATGCAACGAAAATAATATGGTCTGATTATGATGAAAGAAAATAACTGTAGATGTCTAATATAAAACAGATAACATTAAAAATATTGTATTTTATTTATTTATTAGGACCACCAACAGTTACACACCTTAACTTACTTTACTTAACATATGCACATTTAGATCAGGGTATGCGACCAATTACTTTGAATTTAATTGTTATTGAAGTTAAAGTAACGTCCATTGATGGACGAAGGCCTCCTCCAATGATTTCCATTATCATTTTAGGGTAAATGCCAATAATCGCCACGCTTGGCAGGTTTAACTCACCGAGAGCGCGGCTGCCCGGCCTCTGGTGAGTTACGACTCCACGGTGGGAAAAGTTGGGCTGGGGTAGTGACGCGTGACTGTATTCCATTCGCTGTCATCACAAGGATAACGAAGCAAGTGTAATTTAAGAAAGAGGGATAGTGTTGTCCCTGAACATTATAATTTAAGGTAATTAGAGTCACTTGGCAGAGCAATGTAAATTATCGTGCTGGGAAATTACGTAAGAACTTAGTGTTTTATGTGCAATTTTCTTGTTAACACTTTATTTATTTTTTCTTTTTTGACGTGATAACGTTTAATAACTATACTACGGGCTGCTTGCACGAAAAAGATGACGTCATTGTCCCGTTCCGCAAGCGAGTGTACTACTACGTATATGCAATGTTTGTTTGTTCGTAAACCGACTTTAAAGACAATATTGTTTTAACAGTTTTGCATCAAATTCTTCAGTACAATTATTTTCTTCACTATTGTATTTACCTACTGAATAAATAAAATAGAATACTATGGAATAATTTTTTTTTAGCGCGTTTACCCGGGTACTAAGCCCCCTCGCCACGCCAAGGCAATGGAATACTATAAAATGGAAAGAGAATATATAAAGAACTAAACGAGAAAAGTGGACAGGTATGGGCTGATGATGATGATGAAACGAGAAAATGGGTTTATATGAAAACTAACTATACGTGCTAATAGCTAATTTAAAAAAAAAATACATAGGAAGTGAAAACTTTTTATTACCTATTTTGCAGTAATACGTTTGCCAGCGGTTTGACCCACTGACACAGACTATAACTAAGTAATTTCTTAACAACACAGACCCATCACATGCTAACTCTATATTTGAACAAGATCTTGTATACATTGCTATTGCTTCACTTTTGACTCTGTAACATTCAAGTATTCGATGCTAAATAAAACGGCATTGATCTAACGTCTCGGTCTGAAGCTAACAACGAAGGTCTTATATGCAATTATAAAGGATGATATGGACGCATCTACACACAATTGTAGACAATTTTTATTGTTACGTTGTTATAAATTGTGCAATCTTCCGTGCGTCACGGTTTGTCCGGAAAAAAGATGAATAGGTTACCAGTGTAGGGTGATAGCGTGATAGGCATCACGTACTATTGTCTTTGTATGATGTTTTTAATTAACTTTATGTTATCGAAATTATGTTATTTTAACGCCATCCGCAAGGAAAATTGTAGTTTACAACGCCAGTAAAATAAAGTTTATGTAGAGTTACACGGCACGCTTTTTATTTCTTTTTATCACCTCCTATTTAAGTGAAATTTTTGAGTAGGTACAGCAAAACTGAAAATATTGGATTTTTTTATCTTACAAGAAGAAGATTTATCGTTGTACTCTGATATCGTTTTCATTCATCATTTCAGAGATCATTAATTTAGATAATTTTTTATATAAAAGCTCTTCAAAGGCTCTTATTCACTCACTATTTATATCGGAAAAATCAGACCTATAATGAGTTTTAATAAAAATGTGTCCGTATTTATTTAAACAATGGATTCCTCTGATGATATGGGAACGACCATAAATAATGCCTATTTTTTTAACTGTCGTAGATATACTGAGCAAAGGCTTGTCAGTATAAACAACTTTTACTATGACGACAATGCGGGAAAATGAAATAAAAAAATGTCATCTCCATACAATATAGACAATTTTTTCCTCCGGAGTATGGAGATGAAAAAAAATATAAGCTGTATATACGTCGACATTGTATAAGTTCATATTCATAACCAAGTAATGTACTATGGTAGTTAGATAATACAAACAGAGCTAATTTCCCCAAATCACGTCCACAAACAACTTTTAAAAGTGCTCAAGTTGCTCTAGATATGCAACTTTTTTGGTAAGTACCTACTTACAGACATTCGAGCCACGTTTTTTTTTTTATCACAACTGAGTTCAGTCAATGCAAGGTCACGTTTCCAAATGTCGGGGTCCGAGAGTTACGCCACTGCGACCGACGCACATCAGAATCTTGCGATACAGTGTTGCATGCCAGCTGCCACGGCGGCGCACCACGAAAGCAAGCAAATAATTAAAAACATGACAAACAGTCACGCTCTTTTATTAAGGCGAAACAAAAAGATCGCAGACAAGAAACAAATTTCGTAGAGGGAAAATTAACAAAGCAAAGTAGAGGTGCAGCTTTTACAATATAAATACAGTTTACAGCTTAAGACCGCAGTATGAATGCAGTTTTTCTTTTTAACAAAATCGGTGACATGGTTCCTAAGAACAAATCTTCGTATGTCTTATAGTTTCAGACTTTCCCATACTGACCGATTTGAATGAGCCACCCTGTATAGTTACTTGAGACTGTTATTTTGTAAGTTTGTCTGGTCATTAACTGAGAGAGAATTAGAAAATTACTGGCATTTTATTCAAGCTACGTTTATTCAATCAAGATAGGTATTTTAAAACTAGTAAGAAATTCGCAAACAGACACAGACATAACCCTTTTCTTTGTTGGCGAGGGGGTAATCCTCATGGACACCCCGCCGCTATGGGGATGGCGACGAATGTTTTGTCAGACTCCTACTGACTAAGATCCCCTTGATGGCCTTCAGTAGTCGCTGCAGCTGGGTGGGTCCTGAGCACCCATAAGACATTATTCATCATTTTACAGCGGCAACCGGACTATTGGGCACCGCCGTCGACGTCGACGGAACCTTTTGTGCAGGTGGCGGGAAACCCACTCCGACATTTAGGACGCCTCGTACGCCAGGCAGGGAATAACGTGTCCAATTCTTCTAATGGCCCAGAACTATATGGCTAACAGAAATTTTCCTGCACAGCATATTTTTTAGACTTATGACCGAAGAACCTGCATTGATATCAACTCTACGTCATTAATTATGAACAAATCAACAATGGCAAGAGCTTGATGTATTTTGTAGGCATTTATGTAGCATAAGTAAGTTAACTGATAAGTTTGTTCATTCTCAATTATAATTCTGAACGTAGGTATCTCGATTCGTAACTATGTACGTATCTTTTTAAGATTTTTGTTTTCTAATTATACTTCTTTGTATTATTTTTACAACTGAATAACAAGTCACCAGTTATTGGCTTTCTGCATTAATATTTGTTTTCTATATGTATGTAATAGCTGTGAGTTACCCTAATAAAGATAATCATTCATCATCCATCAGCCACATAACGTCCACTGCTGGACGAGGGCCTCCCCTAATGAGATCCGTCATTTGGTAAATAATAAAGATAATATATAATATAATATATTATAGGGTCGACACCTACTCGTTTTGGTATGCATGTTTTCCACACGTATTTTTCCATTATGAGATATTGCCCTAACAAATCTTTAATCCAAAGTAATTTATGAACGAGGACCGAGATGTTTCCATGGCAGTCTCTCTTCTAAAAAAGTTCCGTAAAGGAAAAAACCCTAATGCAATACGACATAGTACAATTCCATGACTCATTTTATTAGTTTTACTTCATTAAAATTATGCAATGACCGTGGGATCAACGCCCTTGCTCTTGAACAACGGATGTATGGTGAAACATAAAACAGAGCTCTACGATTTATTGCATCGGCTTATCCCGACAGGTAAGTGTTGTGTAACTTAATAAATCAGTTCGTAGAGAGGAAAATTTTCGTAGAGAAAGCGTTAATGTTCTAGATTTGTGACTATGTATATTCTAGATTAGTCAATTGATTACTTACAGAATTAATTTATTGCATGTAACCTTATACTTAATGCACGCCATGCTTACATGCTTAGGGATATAGTTAAGCATGTTTTTAATGTTTGATCACAATAATAATTTGCTAGAAGCCCGCAAGTTATGTAAGCTTAAATAAATAAATAAAAACCTAAGTGACTTTATTTGATTTTACCAGAATCCATCCACGTTTCTCGCCACCGGTGACTCTAATTAGACTATAAACTACAGCAGCATCATAACATAGTACAAAACGTTAAAAGTTGCTTCCCGCTGTCTGTCCATATGTATGCTTATATCTCTAAAGCTACGGAACGGATTTTAATGCACGTTTTTCAATAGATAATGTGATTCCAGTGGAAGAGATATGTAGAGTATTTAGTAGAGAAACACTTTGTATTAGCATTGCACTCGTGCGAAGCCGGTGCGTGTCACTAGTCAATAATAAACTAGAGCTGAACTAATGACGGCTGGGCCCTCGGCTTGTATACTTCCTTAGTAATTAAAATAATATACATTCAGATAGGTTGCTCTTAGGATATTGGAAGATCCTTTGTTAGTCTAGAAGAAAGAGACAATAATATGTCAGTATAATATGTCTATCTACAATGGGGAATTTTCAAACTCCAAAAGTTTCTTATCTAGATGTCGCTAGGTGGTATCCAGGGGGACTTCTGTCAGTTATATTTTAGTACGTTTTTTTATTATTTGAGTGAGTTATTTAGACTTCAATACGAACTGCTTGAAGTTAGTTTTAGACATTCGTCCCCCTAATACAGCTAGCGTCATCTGTTATAACTAAGAGAAACAGGGGCCCTGAAAATACCCCATTGCACAATGAGTAGTAGTTATCTTTAAATAAAAAATCAACAAAAGAGCGAGTCCGATGACGATATTAGCCGTAGAACCGATGACCGTTGGGGAAAACGAGTTCTCGAGTGGAGACCGCGTCTCGGCAAACAGAGTGTAGGACGCCCTCAGGCAAAGTGGACTGATGATATACGCAAGATGGCAAGCAGAAGCTGGATGCGAGAAGTCGAAAACAGATCACAGTGGCGTGTAATTGGAGAGGCCTATGTCCAGCAGTGGACAAGTATGGACTGATGATGATGATGACGAAATATCATAGAATAAAGTATTTGCATCTCTTTCGTTTTCAGCTGTCTTTGCCGGTTTAATTTATTTAATACTTTATTGCACTAAAAGTACAATGGGTGGACTTAATACTAAAGTATTATCTACAAGTCAACCTCACAACATGGGAGAACATAAGTGCGGGTCAGTATTATAAACATACACCAGTAAATCCAGATTCAATGTAAACAAAGCAAAAAGAAAATTTTACACTGCGTTCACAGAATCATTAAATGCATACAGATTGTTTTTTTAGATACCTCCTTATTGCAATACTATTAGAGAATTATCGAAACAATGATTCCCGAATTCAACCAATAAACATACTTATTCCATCCAAATCATGCGATGGCTATTGTCTGGGTTCGAATAACATCATTAAAAAAAATCTAATGATAGTATTGATAATTCACTCCGAGAGTAAAATATGGGTAAAACAATAGCCGTGCGAATCGGCACGGAATATTGGACAGCTAATTACACAGTGTCTTATTATGACACAGTTATATCTGGATATCTTTGAAGAGAAAAAACACACTTTTAAAAAATGTGAGCACCAACAAAGTATATACATACATCAAAAGTGTCTAGGGATCAAGAACATTTTTAGCTCTAAAAAAAAAACGAATTTACTTAATTCAAATCTAATCTTCTGGATTGGTCTCCTACCTAATTCCCCATGCCTATATCACGACTTGTCACCACATTTTGAATAAATTACGAATTAATTCAGTTTTTGTAAAATATATTCTTGATTGCAATCTTCTAAAATAATACTTGATCCCTAGACACTTTTGAGGTGTGTATCGTATTTTCAGAAATACTAACATTTACCAACTCATGACGGTAAATCCTAAGACTTGCAGTTAAATCTTAAGATTTACCGTAGTTCGAGCTTTTCCAGTAACATATACACACTTCAGGCCTTTTAATCGGGGTAGGCAGAGGCAGAGGTTTCTATACAGTTACATGTTTAGTTTGATAAACTAAACATGTAACTGTATAGAAACGTCGAGCAAACAACAAGGTAAGCTGAATGCTTATCTTTGGTTAATTTCGCGCCACAATATTCGGTTTAATCGATTATAGTCCCAGTTACTGATCGACTGTATCCGTTAACCCAAGATTAAGGAAGTTGAGCTGATCACTTGCAAACTAAGCTTTCCTCCACGGCTCGGGGTTCCGCCGGCCGTGGGTGACTCCCGCGCAAGCAGGTTGTGTATACAGGATATTCGTTAGGCAGAATATGAAGACTTGCATGAGGGAGGTCTCTGGGGCTGACACTGCCTGCCTCGAGTGGGAATCCGAAACTTAACCGATTACTTAGGTGGTCCTGACTACTTGCCTTCGAGTAAGTACTTCCGAGACCCACCTACTTACTTTCAGGCGACAGGGGGGCCACTGTGGGGGAGTGAGAAGTAAAGGAGAGGACTCCTATTTGTTATTCCCGTATAACGTTCCACGCAGCATTGAAATGTGACGGTCCACCCTCACATTTTAATGTGTTTTTGACACGACATTGACTATTGACGAATTACTATGACTATACTATAACTTGAACATGAAGAGAACTACATTGTTTGTGGCAGAATTGTCGGCTTTAAAGCTGAACATAAGAGCCAAGAAAAAGAAGAAAAAAAAACTACTGTGTAACCTTACACACCTATTACCCGATGTCGGCTTGACGTTGACTTTTGGGATACTTTGGGACATTGCATAGATGAACTAAGTCCAAATCCAGGAAACAGCGTCCCAGGACTAGAAATACCTACTTTCACTAAGTAAACGAATGCTCACACAACTACAAGTTTTCCCTAGTTACTTTATGGTGCAGCTGTCAAATCCAGCATCATAAGAGCTCACTCATTCTTGAGTGTTGATTATTTATTGAAACAGTCATAAAGGTTGAATGCAAGTTCGCCGCGGGGTCTTGTAAGTAAATTTTCCGCGTGGCCGTGACCATATTAAGGCGGCACAATTCAGTAAACCGGCTACAAAACCAATAAGTCGGTACATAATGCTTATTAAGAGGTCACATACACAAAATTAAATGAGCAACATATACATATAACTGGTTGGTTTGTATCCGAATATTGAGTTTTAAGTATTTTAATGCACTGTGAATGAATTTATCATTATAATATATATATGTGCGGTAGATAGATGATTAAAGATTCGTGGAATAGAATACCTAAGTATTCCTGTTTGACTATAATTGCTCTTGGTCGTAGAATACATCGCTACTTAACATCAGGCAGGATGGTGGTCAAACGCTTGTTCAAAGTGTTCTAAAAAAAGACTAACTTAATTCAATTGGCTTTTTTCTCAAGTCCTACGTAAGTTAAAGTGCAATATTACCTCTACTTCATCGTCATCACCGTCTTCCATATTTGACCACTGCAGAACGCCCTCAGGCAAGGTGGACTGATGATATGCGCAAGATGGCTGAAGCTGGATGCAATATTACTTATCAATGCGGAGCGTCTGTGGTCCAGTTGGTCGGATACTTGACTTGTAACCGGGAGGTCCCGAGTTCGAGTCCGGCTACTGGAAGTGTACCAATGGGACTCTTTTTCAGAGCCTATGTACGCAACGCAACGCTCGTACGGTGAAGGACAACATCGTGTTGAAACCCGCACACCACAAGGTGTGTGAACCCTATAACGGCGATGGGCTCACCCCTGTCACGTTGGGTTAAATACGCTTGGTGAACCGTGGGCATTTGCTTACTAAGCAAGTGCCTCTGCCTACCCCTCTTTGGTATTAAAGGCGTGAAGTGTATTTCTTTCTAATACAAAAATAACGTGATACCACAATTAATTACATCTGATTCGGAAGTAGATAAGTCTTTCCGACGGGCATCGAGGCCAATGTTAAACATTAAAGAACGCGTACTATCATAATTCATGGCTACGCCTATTCGATTTTGTAAATAATAATCGACCTTAAAAAATAATTGACAGCACATACAACATGCTTCAGCTCAAGTCCATCTTCATAGGTAAGTAGGTACTTACCTTTGAAAATACGTGATAGTTATTTCGTACAATGTTGTTAATTGTTGTTCGATTCTATCCTTCGCGGGTGAAATACTAAATGAGCTAGATATTATGGGCCTTACTAATAATGGCGGAATTGCTATTTCGAAGATACACAAAGCTCAGCTTAAGTTGTATGTCAAATACGGAATAACTAGTTCAAGTAGACCTGTAATAACCGTTGTATAAGTGACAACGCGTTTATTGGTAAGGGGGTATAGGTACAAAATTTCACAGCGTGAATTATTTTCTAAAAGCTAAAATACTGCAATTAGATAAACAAATAATAATTAGAGAAACGACTTCCTATATCCTCCTCTTTTAATTTTTTTTTTGTATCACTATGAAGAAGCGTTTAACCACCATGCTGCCTGATGTTAAGCAGCGATGTGGTTTACGATGGAGCACATTTGTTAATTAGGTACCTATTCACCCGCGACTGTACTGCGCAGGAAACACAGACTCCGGCAAGTCATTCCACATCCTGGCGGTTTGTTTCGAACTACTTTAATAGGTGAACAAACCAAAAACATACATATGTCAACCCCTAAAGGGACAGAGCCTTACATGCATCCTTACATCCTGTCAGGATACAGTGAAAAAATGGTACATATTTGAAATAATTTAGTACGCCTTCAGGCCTAAGGTTTTGGAAACGTACAAATAAAATCAAGGTGAGTTTCTGGACCAAAAAAAATATCATTTTTTAAAAATAAGCTTATAACTTTTTTTTTTCTTCCAGACTATTACGTTGTAATTATTTGAATGTGTGATAAAGTGTAGAAACCTAAGTTTAAGAGACTCAGATCCCGCGGACAAACTGTGTAAACAAGTTTCGCGGAGGTACTTAGTAATTAATTGTATGATCTGTTTTGTAAGATATTAATAAACAACAAATAAAATAAAATAAAAAAAAAAAAAATAACAGCAGAGAATCATTGTTAAAAATGTGTATTAACAAAATAAACTATCAGCTAGCTCTTGTATAATATTTAAACTATTTTGAATTGCCTATCGGCTAATAATTGGACTCGATTTAATCTGTAGATTGTGAAACTAATTTCAGAAATAATTGCTTTCTAATTATAATTAAGTATGTAGATAAAGATGGAACTTCGAAAATTAAGTGCCGTTGTAATGTAGGACTTTCAATTAATGATAAGATAATCTATTTTATTTAAAACGCTAATCATAGGCTACCG
Organism: Conopomorpha cramerella; assembly: GCA_012932125.1. Lineage (NCBI taxonomy): Eukaryota > Metazoa > Arthropoda > Insecta > Lepidoptera > Gracillariidae > Conopomorpha > Conopomorpha cramerella. The sequence continues at coordinate 11,296 of SJJU01008323.1, forward strand.
TAAAAGGTTTTTAGGGTACGGAAGTGATTAATGGGCAGTGTAACGGCTACCTTCTCCCCAGTGGCGTGCACTGGCTTTTACGACAAGGTAGGCAGTAATCCCCAAGGATCGACACCTATGTATAGGTAACTTGTCCTAACCTACCTGTCTACTCACCTACAAAACACAGGGCCTACGTCGTGAGTACAACAAAAAAAGATTCTATTATTAGATCGGGAAGCCAAAATACTAAGGTAGGCAGTGGCTTTTTGCCTATATGATGTGCACGCCACTACTTCTCACCACCGATATTGTGCGGGTCACAGGATTAGTATAGTACGTCATCATCATCATTATCATCATCATCAGCCCATACTTGTCCACTGTTGGACATAGGCCTCTCCAATTGCACGCCACTGTGATATGTTTTCGGCTTCTCGCATCCAGCTTCTGCCAGCCATCTTGCGTATATCATCAGTCCACCTTGCCTGAAATTCAAAGAATTCCAGAAATTCCCACGGGAAAATACTTTTGTATGAAAAATCTAAACCGCTCAAGTTAGACGCTTGACATTTGGGATGCAGGTACTACTAAACTACGCGAATGAAATCTCCACTAGTATTTTATACATCCGGCTATTTATAAGCAGGCTTGTTTGTTAACATTTGCCTGTCTATGCTTCATATTAGCTGTTTCGAGCAGTAGGGAGCATTGACATCTGCTGAAATGGGAGTTAGCAAGGTCTGCCGAAACTGCGACTTAAAAGGTTTTTTGGTGTACGCTTTATACAGGCTGACTTCGGTGTCGTTATGCGGACCAAGGTTTTCTAACTCAGAAAATAATAGCTATACAGGGTGGCTCATTCAAATCGGTCAGTATGGGAAAGTATGAAACTATACGACATGAGAAGTTATGTTCTTAGGAACCATTTCATCCATTTTAATAACAAGAAAATCTGCATACCTACTTTCATTAAAAAAAAAGTTCTAATATTGTATTGAAAAAAAAAAACAGTGGACACTTCCAACACCTACTAAAATAAATGAAGGTATGTGGAAACAATGCATTGTATTAATTTTAGACATTATGTATCATAGAAACATTTACTTCTTAAAACCTATGGAATCGATCTCTAAATAGATATTGTGTCAGTTTTTTTCTTTCAAAACAAACTGGTTCGATTCCCGTGCTGAGTACAGGTTATTTTTTTTTGTATGAATGCAGTTTTTCTTATAATAATCGGTGACATGCTTCCTAAGAACAAATCGTCATAAGTGTTATAGTTTCAGACTTTTCCATACTGACCGATTTGAATGAGCCACCCTGTATACATACAATGTGTGACATTTTTATATTAGTGGTTTTTGTGACCGAGATATTTTAAATTAAATATTTATAACAAAATTTAAGGTCACACAAACATTTACAACAAAAAATGTTTAGGAAAAGAAGAATATCGCTATAATTAGTTGAGTAAGAATAAGTGGGCCCGGATCATAACTACAAATTCAAGCCCTAAATTCACGTACCCTACAACTAAGCTTACAGACGCTCAAATTAATGCGGAATTGTAAAACTCCAATAGTTTCTTATCTAGATGTCGCTAGTAGATATCCAGGGGGTCTTCTGTCAGTTATATTTTATTGCGTTTTTTATTATTTGGGTGAGTTATTTAGACTTCAGACACTTTTGTAACATGTAGACAAACAATAAAAAACATTTACTGTCGCCTTCAATACCGGACTGCTTGAAGTTAGTAATTTCATTGGCATTTGTCCCCCTAATACAACTAGCGCCATCTGTCATAACTACGAGAAACACGGGTCCAGAAAATTCCCCTTAATAATCCTTGTGTATATCGCCAGACGGTATTGACGGCAAGCAAGCGCGGCGTACGGGCACCAGCGGCCCCCTCGGGGAGTTGTTCGACCACGGCCTGGACTCGTACTCCGCCGTGCTCATACCCACATGCCTGTACAGCATCTTTGGAAGGTACGTTTGTGCGAATATAATGGAGAACTTTCTTTGACGTTTTTCTGACAGATTATCGGGCGGTCTGTCATTATTGTCAAAGACAAAGTATCCGGAGAAATGTCATTAGTGTCAAAGTATGACAGTAATGACATTTCTCCGGATACTGTCATTACCGTAATGTTATCGGGATACATACACGGTAAGGAGAAAACCCTTCCCCATCTGTAAAATAGTTGTGGAATTAAGATTTAAATTTTATTAGGGAACCTTAATTTTTGCTATGTCTTTGTGTCACATTCGAATTACACACATTTTTGTTTTTCAGATGTTATCAAGGTATAGAAATATTGATAGACTTTTGTTAATACGATTTTGAAGTTTTGCGAAATAGATTCTTATATCAAAGGCTAACGACTTGTCAATAATATCCTTGAATATAGTCCATCTAAGTCGTCTAAATGGCCGCGAAAACACGCAGCCAAATATTGTACTTCCTTATTTAAAAAGTGGTTTTATTTTTTATAGGTCAAATGTGACGTTGGCAATAACGGAACCAAGTCAGCCGGTGGTGGTTCATTAGAATAATATAAAAAGTCACTCGATAAAATAATGTAACTCATCGTTTTAGCAAGCTGAAGTGGCAGTGGGCCGGCCATATTAGCCATAGAACCGATGACCGTTGCGGAAAACGAGTTTTCGAGTAGAGACCGCGTCTCGGCAAACGGAGTGTAGGACGCCCTCAGGCAAG
>SJJU01008325.1:0-12392 GCA_012932125.1 Conopomorpha cramerella
TAAATACATACATAGATAAATAAAACACCCAGACGCACACAACAAATGCCTCAGCTCATTACTAAAGCATATGTCCGTGGCGGGAATCGAACCCGCGTCCGTTGTCCGAGAGGCAGATGTCCTGACCACTAGTCCATGTTTTCCCAGATGTGTGGATCGTTTGTGCATCAGGGGTCCGCACTCACAAGACTATTTGTCTGACAAGTTTGTCTGTAACTTATGATCATGATTAGGCTCAGAATAAAAACAACTATATAGACTTGCAATCCTGAACTGACGTTTAGATTAAAACGAGACAACGATAATGAAAAACATGCAGGAGCGAAAGAGTAAAAAAAGACATCTTCTGACCCTTACTGTGTATCAGGGTGTAAATCTTTCACAGATGTAAATCTTTTTTACAAATACAAAATATCTTTTTTTAAATATTTTTTCTCTTTCTCTCTATCTGGATCCAAACTATCAAATTAGTAGTAAATGTGGCAGTTTGGATCCGGAAGTGTAATTTTCCATACATGTTGGTGGGAAAGAGACAGACTGAGAGTGGCACGCGGTTTACAAGTCTAGTTGTGTTTGGTCTGAGTGATTAGGGGTCGAACAAGGATCGGTTTAGTGCTGATAACGTCAGACTACTTGTAGGTGATTTAGAATAATACTGGCATTATCATATCGATGGTTTCCAGCCAAAAGGGCCTAAGCGACATTTTTGTCCAAAATGAGTTGAGTATGCAGTTTGGATCGCCTTTTTTTTCTGCGTCGATTTGTATAGGTTTCATAACTGTATGACGTAGTTTGATGTCGCTTACGCGGTAGAGATTATGTGTTTTTCTCCTAAACACATTGCTTTATTTAAACTTTAAGCCACTCTTCTGTAAAATTACTTAAATGTCTTTTGTGTGTGTTTAGACCTTTTTGGCGGGAAGCCATCGATATTCATTATGATAGGATTATACAATTTTGGGTAGAATTTGTCAATAAAATTGAAAAATATAATTTAAAAAATCTTTGCAATGATTATATTAAATAACAATTTCTTTGTTGTTCTCTTTCTTTTCTTTCTTTTCTTTGTGTATATTTCAAATGTGTATGGTTCACAAATCGTAATATTAAATCATTTTTTAAAGAAACGCGCTTGACATTATATTAATAGTTTAAGCTGACTGAACTGTCAGCTTGCGACCACGACACATGTAACTGTGTCGAAACGTCCGACAAATAACGAAGGTAAGCTGAATGATTGTCTTTGGTTAATTTCGCGCCGTAACATCCGGTTCAAACTATTAATCGTAATATGTATATTAAAATTTTATTTGCGATATCTTCCTACCATCCTATAAAACGTTCAGGGATTTAATCACGATTATTTTTTTTCTTCCTGCGAGGGCGTGAAATGCTTGTCACACGAAGCGATGAGATTAAAATGGCTTCTTTATTTCTCATTTTCAAAATTCATTGGAACTCGCATACCATCATGTCAGCCCTCTGACGTCCTCTGCTGGACATAGGCCTCCACAATGACGCACCGCGACGATTAACGATTTCATACCTATAAGTTAACTTATAGAAAAAATAAACGACGAACAGCGCACACAACCGTCGCGCCACCTGTCGCTCAGAGCTCGACACCGATACGTGTGCAGATGGTATAATATGCGGTGTGCAAATTGAGCCAATATTCGCCCGCTGATTTGTCAGCCCAGTGAGCATTGCTCATGTGATTCAGAGGCGCGGCTGTGTCGGCGCGGTGTGCCGGCGGTGCGGTTTAATTCTACTTGCGAAATGACATTCTGGACCCCTACCATCGTGTTGTGTTCCGTCCAACAATATCTATGGTATAGTTTGTGCATTTCATGAATGCGCGCGGACCTTAGATGTGTGAGTCGTATATGGACACGCTAGTTGACAGTTCAAACGAACGTTTGTTTTGTGTTTGGTTACACTTTGTGATCAAACTTAGTATGGATATTTGATTCACTAGTTGGTGTTGGTGTTGTTGAACCCGTGTTCATAAAACTTTAGAGATTTTAATAGGTGTAATGTAATATGTTAAAAAGGTAAAAAATAAAGTAATCATTATTTGGTGTACTGTCAGCACATATGATTTTACGCCTACTAATAAATATAGAAGACAAAACACTGTGTAACTTACACATTGTACAACTTGTGTGGTTAGTAAGGTGGTATTTAGGTAGTATAGTTCGTGCATTTCATGAATGCGCGCGGGCCTTAGATGTGTGAGTCGTATATGGAAGAGCTAGTTGACAGTTCATACGAACGAAACTGCCACACAGACATCTAAGGCCCGCGCGCATTCATGAAATGCACGAACTATACTAGTGTTTTAGGTAGATAGCGTCTTAAACCAAGGGCACCCAAAGGATTAGTTCTTATGACTATGTACGACCCTTTATCTTGCAGAATTGAGACACCACGCATGCCCACGTAATATATGTCCTTTGTTCCGGCGTAGAACTGTGAATATTGCTTAGTATTGTTTTTAAAAGTGTTTTAAAATCAATAATAAAAACTTCCCTGTCCCCATACAACTACTTTTATAATAGTCTCACGACCCCATTTTTTCTAATTTAAGCTTTTTAACATTATTACACATGTACAAAAAAAACATTTTTTTATACATCCCGTCACGTTCAATTACGAAAATTTGCTGAGAAGGTCTTCGGGCACGTTTTTACATATAAATAGTTAAATAATTTGACAGGTATTACAAATAGCACTGTAACTGTTATATGATTTCAAACTTTAACACCATGAAAGGGGCTAAAATATTTTGGACCGGGAAGGATACTATTAACTGCTCCTATTTTTCGAAGCATTCATATAAAAACAATTATTTAATTGCTTATTAAAGAAATTGTGTCCCTATGATTGACCCTATGTCTATCATTCAACATCTATTTTCCTCTTTCTTTTAGCAGTATGGCAGAACTAGCTCAGCTAGTATTATGTAGAGTAGAATGCCTAAGTAATAGTAGAGTATTCTGTGGAAAGTGAGGCGATACACTCCTAGTCCGATTCGGTTACCCCAACCATTAATAGATGTTAAGCAACACTTGGAATTTTAATTATGTTGCAATTCAAAAAATCTCATTATGTTCTGTTTAATAAATTGGATAGATATTCTTTAATGATGCGCGAATATAATCAATGACACGAGTGGACTCGTAACCACGACGCCTGCATCGGCGTCAAAACGTCGAGAGTAAAATGACAAGGATAAGCTCAAGCATGTCTTTGTTTATATTCACGCCGATATCCCGGTAAAAATATTAAAATTGGATGGGTACTTATACCTTGTTTTATTGTAGGTTCTAGACCATGGTAGGGACTGCAGAAATCCCGCCCCTCGGCGGAATGCGTGGAATGTGAAATGACGAGGGTGTTGCTCGATCCAGTTTCGTCCATTTTGCGACTTTGCTACGAGTGATTGAATATCTTTGTTATTTTCGTGTACCTAATTGAATACCGTTTGTAATAAAGAATTAATGCAAAAAATATCATGTTATGAGCTTTTGAGAAAAAAAAACGGTATAGTTTGGAGGTCTTCAAGTCGGGGGTGAAAGGTATCTAATGAACAAGTGTGTTCTTAATATTTCGAGATAATTTGAGAGACAACTACTAGACCGAGTGGCACGAGTAGGCCCAGTCGAAAACAGGAAAGAGTAGAAGGAATGGGCAGACGCCTTTGACCAAAATTATTAAGTGTTTATTTATATTGTGCTGAAGCCCAAAGGAATAGTTTTAAAGAAATAAGAACCGCCAAGTAAGTTATTTTTTGTAAATAATTATCATGGCCTCCTATTGAAATATCTTCTTTCCGATAAAAGAAAATTATCAAAATCGGTTAATAAACGGCGAACAAACGTTAAAAAACAAATATTATATGTCGAATTGAGTAACCTTTTTTTTTAAGTCGCTTAAAAACCAATAAGTTTGACTACTAAATTTAATAGATTAATTAATTCGGGAATTAAAGTAGCAAATTTTAACAATTTTCAGTCCTGTTTCTATCACGGTACAGAGAATTTAATAAACATACAAAAAACAATTAATGCGTTCTGTAATCGAACAAGTATATGTATAAAAGTGAAACAAACGAGTAACCATACAAATACCATACAATTTAGGACAAAGAATTTCTTTTACGAAAGTGCCTCTGCCAACCCCGCTTTGGGATTTAAAAGGCGTGAAGTATTTTTAATTTCTATTACGAACTGAATACGCCATTGCAAAATACTTGGAACTACTAACTGTTAGTAGTGTGCAGAAACATTTTCAATCAGTTACTTTTAAAGCTATTTTAAGTACGAGGACGAGGGTAAATGACATCAAAAGTCATAAAATATCATTGCACGAAAATTTTCTCTCGTTAAATTCGTGCTGACGTGACACAGACAATTTTTTAATTGGCCTCCGAAACGTAAAACAATTGCAAATGAATGAAAACAATACTTAATAATATTGGAAAAGAGTTCCATTTCAAAATTTTTATTTATTTTCTAGTGAATTCACCAACCACCTGCCACCAACCAGACCAAAATCCACCAACCAAAATCACCTGTTCACATATAGAAGACATTGGCGGTTAGAAAGTTAAGGAAATTCTTTACTAAGAAAGATTTTCCAAAATATTGATTTAGATGCAATATAAACGACAACAGCGTTTGCAACCAAACACTATGACCGAAACATACATATTTACATACACTCACGTCCCAAAAAGTGGTTAGACAGATGGAAATATGTCCTCGCTAAATACCGTATCCATTCTAAAAATTGCCCATTCAGTCGACATTAAATTCGCGTTTGGCCAGTTGGACGTGAAAAAGTTGTGAAATATTATAGCAGGAGTGTCGACGGCGGCGGCTGTTGGAACAAACGCTCGCAACATGGGCGACGTTGAGGCATGCCCACAATTAATCTGAAAGCCCCACCATTGCACGGACCGTGCAAGTTTGGATACGGATGTAGAAAAAACAAACTACTTTTAAATTAACGCGGTACTTTTGCGACATTATAACTCCTCATAACCGCCATTGTCTTATTTATATATCAGACACGTATAGCCATAATTTTATTGTCTTCAAAACAGAATTCAAAATCACGAAAACGAAAAATATCTTTGGCGTTTAAAGGGTTATAGAAAAAGAACGCTCGGTGAACCGTGGGAATTTGCTTTAGCAAGTGTCTCTGTCTACCCCGCTTTGGGATTAAAAGGCGTGAAGTGTATGAAGTGATGATGATTATGAAAGAAAAACGAATCGACTTAGTAGTACCAGTAAAGTATAGGCTCAACATTGACGCCACTGTCGGAACTGAATCAAATTCAAATGGGACCAAACTGGAAACACCAGCTTTCGAACAAAATAAGAATCATTTATTTAAACACTAAACAGCCGTGTGGTGACGGCGAATAGAATACATGTGTCACCACCCCAGCCAACTTGTCCCGTCATGGGGGTCGTAAGAGGCGACCGAGGGTGCTCTCCAGAGAACGGGCAGCAGCGCTCTTTGTGAGTTAAACCACAACACCACTGCGATCGCCAACCTGCCTGCTAAGCGTGGCGATTACTGGCATTTCACCCCAAATGACGGATCTCATTGGGGGAGGCCCTTGTCCAGCAGTGGACGTTATGTGGCTGATGATGAAACAATAATTTCACATTGTACTGAAAAGCTAGCTAGTATGATAAACAAAACCCGGGTTTATGTGATGGAGTTGGTAATTAAAATAACAAACGCCAATAGAGTTCAAAATCCAACAAAAAAACACCTAACCTTGTATTTTGGGTTAAAGAGTAATTCCGAATAGATAAGCATTTTATTCTGCCAAGTTTCATCAAATATCAACATAATGAAAGTGTTAAATTGTCTACCGGTATCGTTTACCCGGAGTCAGATTTTGAAAAACAATGAGTACACAAGCGTATACCTATTATGATAAAATGTTCCAGCTCGACACACAGAGTCCGTGCGCTAACGTATGAAATATTTCCGAATAAAATCTGTGTTACCTTGTTAGAACATAAGTGTGAAATTCCACACCATTTTTGCTTCGAAAGCGTTCTTTTTGAAGTGAGACACGTTGCCTTTACGACCCCGGGATAATGACGTCACGGGTGTAACGCCGGGGTACCATCGTGCGTGTGAGTATACATAGGACCACACATGCATGTACGTGTGTTTACATATGATTGTGTGTATGTGTGTGTGTGGGCCTGCCTATGTGTGTGAACGATTAGCCCAACTTGACTGGCACACGATCCGCACATTACGTGATTCCTGATCTATCAACCCATTTAGCAACTCACGCGATTGTTCTTGGATAGTTCGAACGGAGAACTGTTATGTACAGTCAAGATCATAACAAGTAAAACGGGGTTTTCTAAACGGTCGATGCTAATAAACTCCTCCCGCTGTCTGTCCCTATGTATGTTTAGATCTTTAAAACTACGCAACGGGTTTTGACGGGTTTTCTATAATAGATAGAGTGATTCTTGAGGAAGGTTTATATGTAGCGCATAGCAGATATTGAAAAAACAAAGTTTGCCGGATCAGCTAGTGCATAGTATAAAACAAAGTCGGCTCCCGCTGTCTGTCCCTATATACGCTTAGATCTATGCAACGGATTTTGATGCGGCTTTCTTTAGTTCATAGAGTGATTTCAGAGGAAGGTTTGTACGTATAATACATGCATATAATAGCAGAGGAACACTGTTAATAATGTATATTGGCAAAAAAAGTCTATGACTTACGGATTTCATGGACTAGAGGTCAGGCTAACTGGCGCTAAGATGACGTTTGCAGATTCGATTTCCGCTTCTCACATTAATGCCTTAGTTATGGGCTGAGGCAAGTGTTGTGTACATCTGGGTGTTTTATAACTATATATGTATGTACATACATTACAAACAATTAAAATATTAATTAAGTGCATCAGTTTCTAGCACAAAAAAGGGTACAGTGTCTAGTTACCGTGTGTGATATATCGCACGATATTAATTTCCGATTTAACTCTAATACAAACAATTCTAACTTAGAGAAATTGAATACAGTGTGGACATTCACGAGCTAAACTTTTTTTTACACTTGACGTTCAAAAGACAAAGTTCGAATTTCGCGCTTCCAGATCAAAATAGTTTTTCACCATCATCAGGCGAAAAGTTTTTCGCTTTATTCAGCGAAATGAAAAGGGGAAATATAAATATAAAAAGTGCCGATGTATTCAAAACTCTCTCGTCTCTTTCTCGTAGAAGAGTCGGCGGTCGAGTGGGCGGTCGTATTTATTTTTTACTGAAATTAAAATGTGCTCTCTGTAGTCCGTCGGCTCCGAACTAACTCTCTTTTGACCAATGCGTTATATTAAAAATACATTTCTTCTTCACGATACAGAGGGCAAAAAGGGGAAAAGAAATAAATCATCGCGTGTGCACTTCTTTCAAAGGAATTTTGATGTTATTTTTATGTTTATTCGTGGTTTAATACCTGGCAGTGTAAAATGCGTACAGTTAGTGAAAAAAGTGGTCGAACAATTTTGGTATTACACACAACCTGAACCCAATAACATACAGAAGTGTAATAAACGCGTTGGAATTTAAAAAATAATGCTGTAGAGGTACATAAATAATAGCCTTTATTTGACATGGTCGGCGTAAAGGCTTTAATTCTGTTATCATCATCATCATCATCAGCCCATACCTGTCCACTGCTGGACATAGGCCAATTCTGTTATGTTGGTATTTATTTTTTGATTTTTCTTTGACTACTGGAAGGCCTTTAGTATTAAACCAAAGTAACAAGACTGAAGACTTATTGCTCAGGTACACGCGAGGTCTTGCTTTTGCATTCCAAAACTGTGTAGTAACGAGTGTTCCGATTATCTTCAGCAAGTCAGCACAATCCGCAAAGCTCTCCAAGAAATAAATGACAAGGCACACCAGGCACTGCGATTGGTTGAAACACGCTAAGTCGTATGATGTCAGACATAGCAGCCAATCACAATGCGTATTTGTTCTATGTTGTGTCTTTCTTGACGCGCGTGCTAGGCCTTCTGGAGTGTACTATGCGGTAAGACGACAAATTGGCTTTTAAAATGGCGAGTGTATTGTGCTTTTCATTGATACACACATTATTTGTGTGTGAGGAAAAACGTCGCGCAGTCCCAGAAGTAGTCTATTTTTTTTTCATAACTGCACATTTTTTTATTGCTCAGTCAACATGGCGCTAGCACCCGGGCCAACATAATGTACTAAACGAGGATCTCGTTCGTTCCTTCACAGAGGAACCGCGAATTATCTCCGACTAAACATTAGCGGTCACGAAACGTTGTAAATGTGAAAAAGAAAGGAGCTCACATCACTTTAAAATGTAAATGCGGTTATCGTGGCAAGTTGGGGCGGCAGTAAATGCAAGTTTAACTCGGCAATGGGCGACGGTGTTGCCATTTATGAAAATGTCCCGTCTGCACCAGTTCGCGGGCATACAATATTCACGCTTTCGCGCCCCGTTCTGTGGCGCATGGCGGCGGTGGTAATATGTCGCATGACATGCGCCCTTTTTTTTTTTTTGATATTGCGTCAAAGTTGTCAACATAGAATTTTTCTTTCGGAATGTTTGTTCGTTTGCTTTTTTATTCGAGTGTCATTTACTTTCTCTGCACTACTGTTATTTACATACAATTAGATTTAGGTGCAATAACACAATCAGCATTTGTTCAATAACTATTTATTAAGGAAACGATAATCAGCCCGTGTGCAAATGGATGTTATTGTGATTTAAATCACTGCCGTATTGCAGGTAACCTCCTTCGTCAGGCATTTATGACGCTGGTATTTTTTTTAAATCATATTATTTGTTCGAATTTGGAACGACAATTCCGACAAAGGAACCCGTCCATAATATTGGGCAAACATGGCACGGCCCCGGGACGTGTCGTTGAATCGTAAAATGGACGTCATAAACCTCGAGGGCTAATTACTGCTTAAGCCCCTACGCGGACAATATTTTCAATACACAAGTATTTCTTGTAAAAAAGAAAGCGAGATTCGATTAACGATTTCATTCGCGTAGTTTCAGTATTTAATACAAAATATAACACCCTCTATATAGCGACGCGTCCCACAGGATAGGGTTAAAAATGTCCTATGTCCGTCTCATGGTCTTCACGCTACCTGTACACCAATTTCAACCTAATCAGTTCAGCCATCGCGATTTATAAAATTTGTTAAACAGTATTCTTTATACTGCACTATGTCCCACAGGAAACGGGATGAAAGCGGCAGGGTACTTCGGATCGGATCGGTCTTTTATTGTGGCTCAGGCTGGCTGGACAATTCTTCAAATAGCTTAACATTAAACAAGTTAATTAGGTCACTATATGTGACTCTTAAACATCCTTGCTTCTTCGGATTACGCTTCAGAAGTGTTTATATAATCGATTCAAGAGTGCCAGCCAGAAGGTTTATACGTACGTTAAAATTAAGGGCTGTACATATATTTTTGCATTTTTCTATTAACCTCTGTAAGGTCACAAAACTATTTAGCCCGATGGCGGTCACGAAATATATTGACGGGATAAGTTTAATGCCCAACACGTTCAAGTCTATGTAGACACAATTGAAAAACATGAACTTTTTGAAGATATTTTACAGAAATGACAACGTTCCTTGTACTGAAATAACAGCTACGCACCCGGCAGCCTGAATTGTAGCAAGGTGTAAATTTTGAAACGATGACCATAAACAGTGTTGATTTCGTAATAAACCCTCTGGGCAGGCAAGGCCATTATCCCGCACAGATGTTTATTCACAGACATAAAAACGCCCAAATTAAAACCTATAAAATAACGCGTCGAACATGATTTACGCCTTTGCTCGCCTAGACGTTTAAAAAAATTGACGTTTTGAGGGGAGGATGGGGTTTGGAGGGTCTATAACTCGTATATGAGAACGCAGGGGCAAATTGGCTCTTTGATACGAAGATAGTTTCAGTTTAGTACACATTTAGTATCTGGATTCGTTGTATTTAACCCATCTGGGTTTCACTGTTTATTCAAAATATCTTTATCAATATGAACAAGTTTTACTGTTAATAGTTTAAAACGGGTGTTCCAGGGCGAAAATTAACCAAAGATAAGCATTCAGCTTACCTTCGTTGTTTGCCCTGCGTTTTTTTTGAGAAAGTACTTCTGTATAATGTGTATATGTATAATGTGTGTGTGTCAATATGTCTTTAGTAGCTTAATGTTGTTCATTTAAATATTATTGTTTTTGTTACCTTTACTACAGTTGAGTTTCTTCCATACACTCGTATACTTAAACATAAGTAATTACGAAGTGTAAATATAAGCATAGCGTACCTTAGCCATGTGGTGACGGCGAATAAAATAAATGCATAACCTCAACCCAGCCTAACTTTTCAGTCGTGGAGGTCGTAAGGGGCGACCGAGGGACCTCGCCAGAGGACGGGCCGCAGCGCTTTCTGAGTTAAACCATAACACCACTGCGATCGCCAACCGACGGCTTAACAACCGTGGCGATTATTCATTGGTCATCAACAGTTGGGCAGGCCCTCGTCCAACAGTGGACGTCAAGTGGCTGATGATGAAATATAAGCTGCATTTTGCAGTGCCCTAACAGAGTGTCATTATGAGACTTTAAACTTTGTAACACTCTCTATACTAATGAACGCAATCAATGAATTGTATTTGTATGTGTCGTAAACGCTTTCAAACTACACACATCAAAAGTGTCTAGGGATCAAAAATATTTTTAGATCTATAAAAAGTCTAATTTATTTAAATGAAATATAATCTTCTGGATTGGTTTCCTACCTAATTCCCCATGTCTGTATCAATGACTTATCACCACATTTTGAATAGATTATGAATGAATTTAGTTTTTGTAAAATAAATTCTCGATTGCAATCTTCTAAGATGTACTTGATCCCAAGACAATTTTGATGTGTGTATAATGTTCTTACTAATAAACACGGTATAACTACTCCCCAGTTACATCAGGCTCAAGTTTTGTCAGTTGTATGTCAAATACGGAATAACCAGTTTCAATAGAACTGTAACAACTTACCTTTAAGTTACACCGTGTTTATTACTAAGAATGTAAGAGTATACGTTTTACATAACCCCATGTGAAAACGTAATACCATCTAACCCTACACTTGTAACAGTAGTAACAATCGACAGCGCATAATCACACTTAAGTGAAGCCATCCAGCTGTTCGTATTACATGCCGGGAAAGGGTTCAAAGTAAAGCCCAGTAAGACTTCTTGGAAGTCAATTATTCGTAAGTGATTTGGTATTGAAGCGAGAAGTCTGTGGCTGGCGCGTATGACGGCAAAAGGTATGATTAGTTCACGTTGTGATCAGGGTATTGTATTAATTAATATTGTACTTACCTATTAATATTATACATTGAGGTACAGACAATTAGACCAAATAATACTGAACGACTTTCCATTTAAACTTTATTATAATACAGCTTCTACATTCGATTAATACACACATCAAAAGTGTCTAGGGATCATTTTAGAAGATTGCAATCAAGAATATAATTTACAAAAACTGAATTCATTCATAATTTATTCAAAATGTGGTGATAAGTCAATGATACAGGCATGGGGAATTAGGTAGGAGACCAATCCAGAAGATTAGATTTGATTTAAATAAATTAGTTTTGTTTTAGAGCTAAAAATGTTCTTGATCCCTAGAACACTTTTGATGTGTGTATATAGGCTATATTTAATTCCGAATTTCTCACGAGAGCGAGATTGCGGGTAAACCGCCTGTTAACCACCATATCACACATACGGTATGGTGGTTAGTTTACAGGTTTCCCATCTATTTGTTATAAAACTTCATACCATTGTTAGATAACGGGAATTGAAATTATGCGGACGTAATCACGGTTCGTCCACTAATAGGTAGTTAAAACTGCGGACTTTTTTTTAAGCAACGAAGTAGACCCCCATGGAGCACACTCGCTCATTTACTACAAAAACGTTATATTTCATAATATTTTGTTATTGTGAATAGAATCCTTTGTAATAGTAATAAGATTGTTATTTCAACAGTGTGACGTTTTCAGATATCGCTTTGTTGCAGTAAATGTGCAACTTGTTTATTAGGTTCCTATTAACCCCCGACTTGAAGACCTTCAGACTGCGCAGGAAACACAGACAAGTCATTCCACATCCTGGCGGTTCGCACTATGAAAGTAGACTTGTTACAACAACAACAGCTTGCATTAGTCTGAAACCACACACATCCGTTAGTGGTGGCTAGTTACATACATACATGGGTACATACATACACACAATACAAATAAAGTAATTTCTTATTATTAAATTATTTGTATTA
>SJJU01008326.1:0-13735 GCA_012932125.1 Conopomorpha cramerella
TGCAGAAATGTGAAATAAATAAACTATTATTATTATTAAGGATCAGGCGGGTATGGAGCTATAGCTATAATAGATCAACTAACCAAATCGTCGACAATCCTACGTGATGATTTCCTCACGATGTTTTCCTTCACCGGTCAAGAAAATGGTCTAAGTATAAGTTGAATATCTTTAGAAAAGAAGGTTATTTTTACATTTTGAAAGCTCTATTTACATGCGCAGTGTCACCATTGTGGGCGACAGGCGTGAAGATACCGCCCGACCAGAACCTTTTGACACGTGAGTATAGTCCCTGTATTCTCCCTGGATTGGTTTGTTTTAGGTTTGTGCCTACTGCTTGTGATAATACGGAGAACTATCAACCGATACAACTAGCTCGATTGGCTTTAATAGGATGCCATACTTTTTAGCTACGTGTCGAATGATCCTTGTCGCTCTATCAAAGTCTTAGACGTAATCTTAGTCCAAACACAACTAGACTTGCAAGCCGCCTTCAGCCTGTCTCTTTCCCACCAAAATGTATGCAATTTGATGTACCATGATTTTTGGATCCGAAAAATCCAAACTGTCACTTTTACTATTAATTTGACAGTTTGGATCCAGATGATCCTGAGACGCAGTGAGGGCCAGGAGATATTTTTTCTTACTCTTTCACTCCTGCATGTTTTTCACATCGTTGCCTCGTTTTATGCTAAACGTCAGTTTAAGATTGCAAGTCAAATTGTTTATGGTCTGAGGACGTAATGAATCAGCCATTTTGAAAAAGAAAACAAGAGTGTTTCGTTCGTCCGTAAATGGACCTACAGTCTATAATATGCTATACAGTCTGCATAGGCGCCAGTGAAACTGCAACTTCCAGGTTCCCGATGAAAATTTGACATTGTCATATACCTACATAAAAACATACATGTTATTGTTTAAAAAACCTCGAAGTTGTTCATAACTCGTGGTTGCTCTTATCTGTAGGTAGTTATTTTAACGTCACGACATCTTATAAACCCACACGCCGATCTATAGGTGTTATAGGTACTTATCACATTTGTGTAGACAGCAGATACCATGCTCTGGTGTCGGGCGTAATAAAACGGTACAAATACAGTACAACCAAATAAAAAGGAACAATACAAAGAAATATGTTTTTGGTATTTATTTTTTATTTTAACACTAACTTAACTTTTTTTTTAAATGGCAATCTACTAGCATGTGCCAATAATTGTTGCCAGTGTCGTGTGTGAAAGAACTAATTACAGTAATAATTATGACAAAAGCCTACTGGAGTTCTGCGAACACGATGGAGTATCTGAAAAATAATTATAAATACTAAATAGAATGAGAGAAACAAAACCAAAGCAACACATTGTCAAGCATGAAAGGAAAAGTAGGTAGACGGATGGGAAATTATAATTTTATTTTGTTGGAAGAAATAAATTTGCACAGGGTCGTAGATAACGTCAGGATCATGGAACGAAGATAAAAGAAAGGAAATATTCGCAGGAAGAGGAGCCTTACATTTAATTAGGAAAGAATATAGAGCATCTACGCCAAATAATGGACATTTGAAGAACATGTGGTTAAGATCACTCTCGTCTAGACCACATTCACAAACGGCATTGTCGCGTATCCTTAACTTTGCTAAATACTCTGGGCAGCAGCAATGATCAAGTCGCATTCTGATTAAAATAGATGTCAAAGTTTTAGGTATTTTCTTAAATTTAAAAAACCACGGTTTGTGAGGAATACAGGGTTGAATAGACGCAACGGGATTTTGTCTGGCTAGAATGATGCCATTCAGTATGCCAGATGGAAAGTAAATCCTTTTGTCGAAGGGAGAGCAAATCATAACATTGGGTCTTAAAATAAAAAACAAATACAATCAACTTTGAAGGGTACGGGTGGGCGCTCCACCAAACACCCGCAATGGTTTTTAAAATTTTAAACCATTTTTTATAAACGCATTCCAAATGTATATTACCAGTTAATTTTGAATCCAAATAGACGCCAAGAAATTTCACATTATCGAGAGATGCAATAGGCTCGTTGTTTATTTTGATTTGGGCAAAAGGGATAGAACGTTTACGAGAGAAAACAACTGAAGAACTTTTAGCAGCAGATAAACTAAGGCCGGATTAGCAACCAATCGTTTAAGGAATTGAGAGAAACTTGCATTGACTTAGACAAATCCTCAATACAGCGACCGTCTATGTACAAAGCGATGTCATCTGCATACTGCAAGATCTTACAATCATCATTCAGAGAGGTGTGGAGGTCGCTGGTGTATAAACTATACAGAATTGGGCTCAAAACTGAGCCCTGGGGGAGACCTCTCCACGTGCACCTGGGAGGGATAGGGCGCTTAGGCGCGCTCTGTATAAAGGCGCGAAGGTGAAGGGATCTCCCCATTAATAGATTGGAAATATAGTGAACCAGTCTACCGGGGATGTTCAATTGAAGCAATTTGCGGCTGAGCATGGGAAGCATTACGCAGTCATAAGCATATGAAATGTCTAAAAACACAGCGAGAACAGAAGAATTCCTGCTAAGCGGACATCAGTTAGGAATATGCTTAAGCTGTCCATGGTGCTAAATCCTTTACGAAACCCGAATTGCGATTTAGCCAGGATGTTGTTTTTTCCAACAAACCATTCTAGGCGATTTTTAATAAGATGTTCTAAAAGTTTTGCTATAACGTAAGATAAAGCAATGGGGCGGTAATGGCTGGGATCGTCAGAAGATTTACCAGGTTTTAGAATAGGGATGATAAGTAGCGACTTCCAATGTTCCGGGGTGAATCCAGTTTTAAAACAAGTATTCAAAATGTTTAGGAGATAAGACTGAATTTTCATTAGATTTACTGTAGAAAGAATACGGGAAACCGTCAATACCAGGGGAAGAGTCTCTCACGTAAGTAAAAACTGATTTTAATTCATGAAGGGTGAACTCAGCTTCCAGAGGGTGGAGGGATGTAGGAGAAAGTGAGAAACAGCCTGAAGTAGGGAAATCTGTATGATGAGGAACCGAAGGAGGGGTTAGCTTTACAGAGAACCTTACCGCAACTTCTTTAGAAATAGCCGGATTGTTTTGAACCGAGCAACCTCGCCTATACCTGTTTAACTGTTTCGAGACCCGGAATGCAGGGGAAAAAGGAGATAGGGTAGAACAAAAGTTCTTCCACCCAATAACTTTTTTCTTTCTGGAGACTGCAACGGATTTTTGATACTCTAAGAAATTAGGCAAAGTCATATTAGTCACAAATTTTAGCTCAACTTTTTTGCGATTTTTAATGGCCTCTGAGCTTATTTTAACACAATGGAGATTTTTTCTGACGTTTTTCTGACAGATTTTCGAGCTTAGGACTGTCATTACTGTCATACTTTCCAAACAAAGTTTGACAGTCCTCTCTGATTCTAAGCAGCTAATACTGTACAAAAGCTAGATAAAGCACAAAAATGCTAATGTCAGTATTAATTGATCTACCTGGGCGGATTGAAAAGCTCTCGGCGTTGGATAGCACTGTAAAAATCCGAACATTATGACGTCACCGAAAAAGAAATATCTCACTTCAAAGTAAAGGACTATCGTGTAAGGGGCACATCTATAGTACCTGGACATCAGGACCATAAAAATTAAGTAAGTGGAACTTAAATGTTTTTTTTAATGTACTCATTTTTGCACAATAAATATTGTGCAATAATGAGTAAATATTTATTCACTTGATCTGTAGATTGCGCTTTTTTTACTGACATGATACCACATGTCACTTTTAGTATCACAGATAGGGATGGAGTTTATTTGAACAAATAGTACCTACCTGCTTAATTCAAAATAAATGTTATGTAATCTTCTAAAACCATCTAATGTTAACATGTTTGGTTTCTATTACAGATATTTAAAGGACAATAATAAACTGTACATCAAAATTACTAACTTGCACACTTAAAAAGCCAAAGTTATCATCAGAATGGCAATTAGAAGACCAAATCAGTAATTTTGTGGCCAAGTCAGTATTTTAGTTAGGTTAGGTTAGACTTTTTTGATGCACGTTTAAATACTATCCATATTTAAATACCAGTTAATGAAGTGTGTATGAGCGTCCATCTCCTAATGATGTAGTACTGGATCCGTAATCGGAAGCCGTGTGGTGACGGGGAATGGAATACACGTGACACCAACCCATCCCCCAACATTCCTCGTAGTGTCGTAAGAGACGGCCGAGGGAACTCCAAACAAACGCAAACTATTTTGTAGCTGACTACAAAGTACCTAGCTTTAAAATTTACCTTTTCTTTCCCGGGCCGAAGTCAGCTAAATATGGTACTGAGTGGAAAATGACAGTTTCCTGAAGCGTAATTAAAACAGTGGACATGATCACCGCTCATTCTTGGATAAACAACCTTTATGTACCCACCGACCCGTTTTCAGGGCTGATCAGTTGATCAGCTGCCTTGATTATGCTGTCAAGTTATGCCTCTTAGAGACTAAAAGAGACACGGGTGTTAAAACACACCAACATTAGTGAAATTATGGTGAAACATTTTGTTTTGCACAAACAAAAAAATGTTGGTATGTTTCAGTTATCTTTACGGTTGTTTGCACAAATTTTGTATGTCATACATTTTTTAAATATGCCAGTGTGCAAAATACTATGTACAGTTGGTTAGCATTTTATTTTAGCTAGTGGCAATACAATTTAATAATACTATTACGTTAAGGGACCATCACTAGCCGTATTTTTTTTTTCAAAAAACACTAATTTCTAATCCCAATGTGGTATTAACAAAATAATAGGACATGGGCGCCGTCATCAGTGGGGTTAGAACACTAACGAAACTTCCGCTCGTGTCGATTCATTTGTTATAATGACGTCAGACCGACCACGGCACAGCACTGCAAGCTGTGATTGGATGAAAAGGATACGAAACTAACGAACGTTTTCATATTTTTGTTATTTTTGGTCCCACTATTTAGGGCATCGAACCACACATAATGTTCCATATTGTACATGGAACCGATGATTCGCTTATTTGTAGTCGGCTGACACTCATTCACGTCACAAGCGCACGTCCTTGAGCGATGGTTGATGGTTCAGCAAGTGGCTGGGCGTCCCATACCACGCATAATTTCACATCATACCGAAATCTTCACACCGTTCACAGAATAAAATGACAAACGTCATTATACATATTATATGTCAGCTACGGCTTCCTGCTATAACAGCCAGATGTAAAATAACTGTGAATGGTCTGAAGCTTACTGCAACGCCATCACTCTTCTTAATAAAAAAAGAGGCTATTTAAACCTTCTACAGATACTGTAACTCACGTGAAATGAAACCGAAAATTCCCTTTGTGGGTATTCATAAAAGACGGCCGAAGGAACTCCAAACAAACGCAAACTATTTCGTAGCTGACTACAAAGTATCTAGCTTTAAAACTTACCTTTTCTTTCCCGGGCCGAAGTCAGCTAAATATGGTACTGAGTGGTAAATGACAGTTTCCTGAAGCGTAATTAAAACAGTGGACATGATCACCGCTCATTATTGGCTAAACAACCTTTATGTACCCACCGACCCGTTTTAAGGGCTGATGAACTGCCTTGATTACGTTGTCATGTTAGGCTTCTTAGAGACTCAACAGCCAGATGTAAAATAACTGTGAATGGTCTGAAGCTTACTGCAACGCCATCACTCTTCTTAATAAAAAAGAGGCTTCAAAGCTTTTACAGATACTGTAACTCACGTGAAATGAAACCGAAAATTCCCTTTGTGGGTATTCATAAAAGTGCTCCCGCTAAGCTTCTCAGGTAAGGAGTGACCAGTGAGCTCCAACTGTTGAAAAAAAAAATCTCTGACGGTATTTCCCCGCGCGCCGAGCATTTTTTCCCCTTTTATCTTATAACCGCAGTTTCGCCTAGTTCGCGGCGATAACTGAAGCGGGCTGTACTCTTGGGACGGGGGACTCTTGTTTTGGACACATACCTATTACGTATACGTTTTGCCACGCAACGTTATTTCGGACGGAAACATCTTCATCATAACTGCGATGTTCCAGCTGCAGGCAGGATGATGGTCATCCCCATGTCTGTTTTTCATTAAAAAAACATCATAGGTACCTACGTAATGAACCCTTCACGACGTAAGGTGTGTGAACACACTATACCCTTAACTTTTTTCTTGCCTGTGGTCATTGACACCTGCGGAAATGCACTCAGTAAGGTATACAGAAACTGAAAAATGCGACGTAAAAGGTACTTTAGACTAACCTTTTATAGGTTCATCACTGACAATTTGGAGCTTGGTGAACTGTGGGATTTTTTTTACCAAGTGCCACAGCTTACCTCGCTTTGGGATTAAAACACGTGGAGTGCACTAACGTACTTTGGAAATGGAAGTTTTGAGGGTAGGAGAAATTGTACCTGTAGTAATTGTAACAAGGCGTGTACGCTGAAAACTTCTTCGACTCTCGAATGATCTAACAGTGAAAGAAAACATAGAACTCTATAACGCTCGTTATATCAACAGCTTCTTCTGGCACTAGAATAGAGGCAGGCCTTTGAGTTCGGCTGAGGCCAATGTTAGATGTACATCTAATGACTGTACAGTCATCCAAGATTCTGGTCCATAGGTACCACCACTTAAGTTGAAACGTATAAGGGCTTATACATTTCATTATACATTAGGGTACGTTTATCTCTTGTCAAAATAACCACTCTAAATTACTGATGTTTTAGTGATAGTGACACAGGGACTGTCATCCAAACAGACCACTTTCTTAGCCAACCGTAAATCGAAGAATGAAGTACGGCACTTACATTCTAATCATTACTCTCTATGTTACATTAGAAGTACAAAATACAAGGGCTAATATAATGCACAAATAGATTACCTACCAGAATTATATTATAATATAATAGGCTTACCTATTTCCTTTATTCCACTGAACACGTGCAAATGTTAGTTATTTTGAGGCACAACGCTGTCGTCTTTAGTCAAATAAAAGCAAAAACGGTATAATTTCTTATCTAATTATTGACTACTAACATTCTTTCGCTAGGTGATCATAACACGTGTATACGATATTTCATTGCAAAATAACATCATTTTGCACCCACACACACATGCGGAGGCTCGCATTGGATATTCTCTCGAATAATTTGGCTGATTAAATGAGAATGGGGAATTTTCTTTGACGTTTTTCTGAAAGATTTTCGGGCGGAGACTTGGAAAATATGACAGTAATGACAGATTGTTTCTAAAAAAATATATTAGTGAAGGATAGTGGGAAACGAAAGAGATGCAACTACGTTAGTTTATGATTATTCGTCTTCGGACTTCTCGGACTCTTGTAGGATTATTTCCCCTCATTGGAAGCAAGATATAGTCCAATGTATGGTGCTGGTACTTAGAGGTGGTATCTTCGGCCTTTCTCCCACCAGACCATATTTTTTATCATTAAGAACAAGCGTTTGACCACCATCCTGCCTGATGCTAAGCAGCAATGTGGTCTACGATGGAGCACACTTGTTCATTAGTGTGACTTACCTATTACAAATATGTAGCGCGTTAAATACTTGAAATCGTCTCTGAAACAGCAACGAGAACAAGTGTTGTAGTTTGTCTCTTTTACACAAACACGTTTAGAACGGGACAAACGCTGCTTGAGATCAGAGATCTGTGCTTGAGTTCTACATAAGCAAGAGTAAGGCCTGTCCAGCTACTGAGCCAAGTGCTATTAAATATTTAAATGACTGAAGCGCCGCCGCTAGCGGTCGCACTAACTATATTACCGGTGTCTACTCCACAAATTGTTTTTACTCAGCGCGTATCCGCTGCCTGAAACACCGGCCAGGTTTTGCTCTGTGCCTATGGTGATATGTCCCAGTTGAAAAACTGATCGCCAAAGAGTAGAAAAAAATGTAACAATCTCAGAAAAAGTTTGCTATAATTCGAAAATATAAACTATTTACTTAAATAAATAGTTGGTTATTAACATCACGACTGTCTTTAAGTCGGATACTCACACCGTTAATCTTATATTTAAAAATCAAAGCCACTTTTCGTTGTCATTCCATAACCCCGGAACGGGTGGACCGATTTCGCTAATTCTTTCTTTGTTGTGCTTATTAATGACAGCAGAAGGTTCTTATGAAAGAAAAAAATGACATCCACTGCTGGGCATATTAATAGTTAAGACAGGACAACGTCTGTCGAGTCCACTAGTCTATTATATAAAAATCAAAGCCACTTTCCGTTGTCATGCCATAACTCCGGAACGGGTGGACCGATTTCGCTAATTCTTACTTTGTTGTGCTTATTAATGACATCAGAAGGTTCTTAAGAAAGAAAAAAAATACATCCACTGCTGGGCATATGCCACCATATTAATAGTTAAGACAGGACAACGTCTGTTGAGTCCACTAGTCTATTATATAAAAATCAAAGCCACTTTCCGTTGTCATTCCATAACTCCGGAACGGGTGGACCGATTTCGCTAATTCTTTCTTTGTTGTACTTATTAATGACATCAGAAGGTTCTTAAGAAAGAAAAAAATTACATCCACTGCTGGGCACAGGCCACCCTGGATATAGTTAAGACAACGTCTGTCGAGTCCACTAGAACGTTATAAAAGCTTGTTGCGAGATTTAAGTAGGCACTTGTAACTACTTTAGTTTGGAAATGCTGTTGTGAATGTTCATCTACTAAACACCTAAGCGAAGGAGGAGTACAAAGTACAAAAATCGATGAGTCTGTATAAATATATTGATGAATGTGGCAAACGCAAAATCGTCAGGATTGTAGCAAGCGGAGGTCGACTGTTTTACCTACCCCTCTGGTAGCGTGAAGCTACGTAGGTACCAGGTAAATATGTATGCAAGTAATTAAACACAAGAAAAATACGTAGTTAAATCTCGCGACAAGCTTTTATAACGTATTATATTGTAATGATGTTGATGGAAAAAGTTTTGAAGTAAAATTTTATTCATTTTAGCGCATTTAAATAAAGGTAAATTTTTAAAAAGGTTTTTTTAATATTAATTTATTTTTAACTTTTTAGTTATCGCTAGACACTTCCTCAGTCTGTTTATCTCAACCAACCACTATCATCAGCCCACATTCATCCACTGAGATCGGCTCCTCGCATACAACTTTTGGCAGTAACCTTGCGCAAATTTTAATTCTCATGTGGACTGATATTATTATCAGTATCAAAATGCCACGAGTATCTACGCTACACACCGCCTTCGCGCGTCGACACAGTCTGTTTCTGCAACCATTCCTGTACAACCGAGCACTGTCGGCTTGCAACTTTGGAAACCATTGTATGCCAGAAATTAAGAGTCCACTACACTTACTTACACTATTGACTCCGAACCCTTAATTATGAGAATACTGAAAAACGATTAATAATATCATCATAACCAACCTAAAGAAATACAATGTACCTAACACCAACTAAATAATTTACAACTAGGTATAACTATTAGTATATGTATAAAAATTAGCCATATATTTAATTTTTACCTGCTATTGATGATGCTAAGACTCGACATAGTTCCCAAACGTTGCCCAACTCAGCTGAATTCTTCTGTTTACCTCGTTATAGAAGTTGTTTCAACCCAACTGCAATGTCTCCCCGGTTTCTGTAGGACATGTTAATTGAAATTGACCTTGGTTTTCTTTAAATTTTATTTTTTGAGTAATACTTAGCGCCCGCCCCGCATCGGTGGGGGAATCTTCAGGGTCGATCATGACGATGTGTGGTGCGGGACCTCAACAAGCTGTCTCCTTCGCCAGTGACATTCGATCGATGTGATGTCACTGTTGAAGGTGTTGTCACAAAGCTACTGCACCCTACGGCTCTAGAGCGGGTTCCTGGTGTGTCATCCAGGACACAGCGCTGGAGTCAGTGCAACCCCGCTTCCCGCAAGCCCGCGCACACCGCTGCCGCCCCGCCGACGACAATCGCTCCTGCCTCAAACGAGCGGTATGGCGTGGTAGATGGAGATGGCTTTGTTCTGGTGGAGAAAAAAATATTGCAATCGGTCCAGTAGTTTTTGAGTTTATTCATTACAAACATACAAATCTTTCCTCTATATAATATTCGTGTAGAAGTGTAGATGTGCAGAAGGATAGTTTATAAGTTTAATATGTTGGTTATTTATGTATAGTATCCATGTTAAAAGTTTTAATTATTGTATTTTATTTGTTTTGTGGCCAATACAGGTATATTTAGTTTCCTGAAATTATTTATTATTATAAACATTATGCGTTACATTGCAATCAGTGAGTGAATAATCAATCATCCCCTATTTATGGGATCAAAAATCGGCGCGAAATTAACCAAAGATAAGCATTCAGGTTGCTCGACGTTTCGATAGAGTTACATGTGTAGTCAGCTCGTGACCACGGCATAATATCCAGTTTAAACTATTATTATATTGTCAATGCGCGTTTCTTTACAAAATGATTTAATATAATTTCATTACATCTCAACTTTCAGAACAATTAATCCCGAGTATTTTTAAGTAAATGTAAGGTAAGTGTTGAGTAAATATTTGAATTACCTACATTTAAACTGCTTAGACTGCTCGTGTTCAACGTGTGTACATGTAAATGCTGTTACATGTTATTACGTTAAATTTAAAAAAATGTTCCTTGATAATAGAGGTCCAGAAATGTTTAGAAATGGGGTTACAAGTTACGCATTATGTACAGACCCTTTTTTACATGGTTGAACGCTCATAGGTACCTTTTTAAAGCTAAAACTTATGGACATCGGGTCCTTCAGTTGTCGCCGATTCTGGACGGATCCTGGTCACATTTATCAGAGGACATTCTTCACGCACCGTCCACGGTGTGGAGTGGGCTCCTTTTCGCTGTTGACAGTCCACGTCGACGGCTTCATCTTTCAAGGTGATAACCACTGTGCCACTAACAGCAGCGTCCCCAGTGACCCATTTTAGAATAAGACGTACGATTGATTAAGAGTGGTAAGGTAAACATAAAAGATACCCAAGGAAGGTTGACGTCAGGCAGGCGGCCGGTCGTAAAAAAAATGCCAAATCTAACTGCAACATGGATGTACGAATGGTTAGAGATATAGAGATGAATGGCGAAAAGAAACATGTTGCGCCGACCCCACCTAGTGTGGGATAAGGGCAGGAAAATGATGATTGAGTAAGAGTGGATAAAGTAGTCCAATTTCAAGAGTCCGGTACCACAAGACGAGTACTCTAGTACAGTAATGCCGAACTTTTACCATCGAAAATCCATGGCCTTTATTGGATTCTCGCGCCTGAAGCCCCTAAAACACCCGGCTCCAAGACAGCAACATACAGGTCACTCAGTTTTAGCTCAATTCCCTTTAACGCCGTTCTCTCCCTGATTAGGGCCTGATCGCTCTTCGGTCCCTCTCGGGCCGCCTTGTCCTTTAAACGGCCCAGACAGTTTGTTCATTTTAGCTTCACCAGGTTAGATGTTCCAACAAAGCAGAGGCTCTATAGGGTGTTCATGTGAAGGTCTCAAATCAAACCCTTGCTGACGGTCTCAAATCCCCTAACCTCCTGGATGTTAGGGGAGTGACCGAATCGTCGAAATAAATGTTGGTATTTTATTGTTCGAAATTTAACAGAAAAATAATACCTAATACGATAGGGCATACTGAAAATTTCTGGAATTGGCCAGATACGAAAAAAAAAGAAAAAAACAAACTACTGATTGACTGACGATTCGACTGACTACTGATTTTGAAAAAAGAACTCTTACGGATTATGAAAATTTTCGAAATCCATGACTATCATTTGTTTTTTGATTTTTGTGCTGTTTTGAAATTTTGTTGCGGACATTACCATAGAATTAACGCGTGAAAGATTGCGGTCTATGATTTTTTCTGATTTTCGCTGTGGGGATCAACAAGAGAGTTGCCAGAGACTTCAACTAGCATTTGCTGATGAAGCCTCGTCTCGTAGCTCTGTGTATGCGTGTTTTGACATGGACGGAGACACTTCCAGGATGACATTCGTGAAGGTCGGCCAAAAACAGCGGTTACCGACACTAACATAGACACCGTGAGGCAATTAATTATGACTGATAAAAAAATTACCTGTGAGCATATTCGGACTGCATTAGGGGTTGGAATGAGTCAAGTTCAAACTATTTTACATGCACATCTAAACGTAAGAAAGTTATGCAGTCGATGGATACCGCACGATTTGACAGAAAACGACTACGCATGGATTGGTGCCGTAAAATGATAGCAAAGTATGACGGAGGGTAATCATTGGCTGTCTATAATATCGTGACAGGTGACGAAACGTGGGTATACTGTTTTGAACCTGAAAGGAAAAGCCAATCGGCAGAATGGGGGAAGACCCATGATTTTGATGATTTACCTACAAAAGTCAAGAAAAGTCGAAGCACGGGTAAGAATATTGTTTCCTCGTTTTTTGGAAAAACAGGCCATTATGCAACGTAGCACTAGAAGACCAGTGGACAGTAACAGCGGATTGGTATACAAACAAATGTTTGCTCATAGTTCTAGGAAAAGTTCGTGAAAAGCGTCCTCGGAGCGATGTAGTCCTTCACCACGACAACGCGTCCGCGCACTCCGCCCGACGCACGGATGCGTATTTGAAGAGTGAAAAAGCACAACTTATGACACATCCGCCTTAAAGTCTAGACCTTGCACCACCATTATTCTTGTTTCCTAAAACTAAAGATAAACTTCGAGGTTCAAGATTTACAAGTCCTGTGAGTGCGTTCCACGAGGCCATTGAAGTGATCTCCAAATAAGACTGGTCCCACTGTTTTGCACAATGGAAGATTGTGTTCCTTATTTCTTTATTACAACAACTCCCCAAGTGCAAGTAGGGCACACGCACAGAATTCGGTATATGGGCCATTATTTTTGCTCGATTGACGGCACACTAAAAAAGTAAATAAAAAGTAAAAAACCTTTTTAAAAATAAGCTTTCATTTTAAAAGCTTCAGCTTTAAAACTTTTTCCATCAACTAATAACGTCATTACACTATTAATACGCTATAAATACTTGTCGCGAGATGTAACTTCATGATTTAAAAAATGGAGAATGTCCATACTCAATTATCATCATATAATTACAAATTTAACATTACACTCACATTAACCTTACACTGAAAGTCCGAATACGTAACTCTACCGACTGACCATAGCCTCGGCCGATATTGGCGCGAGCGTCAGGCCAATATGATTCCACTCGTAGGGCAGGGTATGGTGTAAAGAGACATCAATCTAAAGATGGAAGTCTTAACACAAAAAACATAATTTTGTATAATATTATTTAATGTTAAATGTAAGACTTAGGGTACAATGGAGCTAACATTGTCATTGTAATGTACAAAAGCTCCTAAATAAAGAAAGATTTAAAAAAAAGAGCGTAAAGTACTGTACAAGAAAACAGATGCCAAAAATGTTCCTGTGTAAGACAGCCTCCATGTCAATTTTAAATAAAGGAAAGGACAGAATTTTCGTAGTGTTGCACAGCACATCAAGCAGCGGGCTCATCGGCAAAGGAAAGTAGAAATGGAGATACAAGATAAAAAAAATTAAGCAAATAGAGCAGCCATAAAAGAATTCATTGATAGTTTTAATTTCGTTTAATAAAATATTTTGTACCATTTTCAATGATAGCATTGAAAATAATACGTATAGGAAAGCGATTTTGTATGCAGCGATGATGACGTCAAAAAGAGAAATAGGC
>SJJU01008327.1:0-12658 GCA_012932125.1 Conopomorpha cramerella
TATATAAACTTTCCGCCTTGGTGTATGTCGAGTTATCAAACTGCGAACACGTGGAAGCTATTTCACTGTCCCGGCTTCGCTCGGCTTTGGAATTAAAATGTACTATACCATTATTTCCCAGGAGCACAATCCTGCCACGATAATGGACGGGGTTGGTTCCTCAATGAAGTTAATACAGCGTCCATTGTTATAGTTCACAAAGAGAGGTCAAGTTATCCTGGTTAAGTTGCCTACTAGTAGCAATACCACTCTATTGGTTCCAATACAGCTTCTGTAACCTATATTTTATGAAGTTATTGTGGCGGAAGCTCAATCTTTTATTGCTTTTGTCGATGAGATTTCATTTCGTTTCATTTCACGATAAAATGTTATCGATAGGAAAGATACAAATGAAAGGTACATACATAATATTACGACAATAACTCCTAGAGGGTTCAACAGAAGCTGATACAATAACTTTATTTTTAAAACTAAATTATGTATGTATATATATTTATTCGTTCACTTAAGAACTAACATACTAAACAAGAAAAAAAATAGTTAAAAATAGAAACAACACAACAAGAGAAAAAATACTAAAATTGTAAAAATAAAATAAGAGAAAAAACAAAAACGAGAGTGTACCAGCTTTGTGAGAATGGTACTGAACGTGTGCCAGGTCTCAAGCTGGTAAAAGGGTCTCGACTCAACATAATGCCACAGTTACATTCAATAAATTTACCAGAAGTCCCTAAACTATGCGAAATCTGTCTTATGGAATCCATAACAATTAAATTACGAATGTATACACAGAAAATCAATAATATAAGTATATGTACATAAATGCACTGAGTGTAAAAGGACCCCGAACAATGGTCTTAGATAACCGGGCTGTCAAGTAACGTGTGACGCTCTTCACAGCCTGACATAATTAACTTTTTAGGTATTTTCAGCACTTTGAAGAGATGTTATGGCAAAAATATGTATGTATCTAACTTCTAAGTAGATTCAATGTGTAAACATAACTCAGACGCGTACAACTGCCCTAAAGTACAGATCTCTATTCAAATAACGGTCGTCTCTAGTAGCCGTGTTAACGCTAAAGAGAAAAACTATGTTCAAAGCGACACTTGAGTATTTATTATTGTTTCGGAATTTCAGCCTTACATGAAATGTAGGCATGCGGGCTTGCGCTGCATCAGAGAGAATGCTAAACTCATGTACGCTTTTGTGTGCCTGACGCAAAACTGCGTCAAATATTTTTACTTTATTTCCTTACACTCAATCTGTAATAACTATATAGTATATAGTGAACAGAAGCTCAGGATCACAAGAACATTTCGGCCATATTTACCATAATAAGGAGTTAAGAATGTCAATATGGTCCTTCAGACACAAGGTAGTTAGGCTAACTCATAGCCTGAAAGTCTCTAAAATCTCCATAGTTAGCTCCTACGACATTTTTTTCAACACAGTGAACAAGCGTTCCCACTAAAACCCCACGGTGACCGCTACCGCGTTATCTCCAAGGCCCCCGGAACAGCCTGAGCCACTACGTCCAAGGGCTTCAGCAGCGCTAGGTCCTCGCGGAGAATGGGGGCGATCTACGCACCCCCAGGTCCCGATGTCGTAGGGCGGTAACAGGGTCCCCACGGTACCGCCGCCGTCGCACTAAGGGGCGGTGTTAGGGGCGCGCGAGTCCCCGCCAGTCGCCTTTTACGACAGGCAAGGGAAAATCTTAGTCCTATTCTTATGCCAGGAACTGTTGGGCTTGTCCACCATCCTGCTTGATATTAGCATGTGGTCTACGATGGAGCACAGAGGTTCATTAGGACCCGTGACTTGCCAAGAAGAAAGGCAGCTGATGAATTCTATAACCTCCCAGATCGACATGAGATTTTTTCAATTGTAATATAATTTTAGTGAAAATATAACCGAATTCAAGCAGTGAAATATTAAGAATTTTGTAGTGTTCTCATGGATGCCATTGTCAGAAATGCCACCATATCTTAATGGGACTAACCTAGGTAAGGTCAGGTTAGGCCACTGGTCCTGACGCAATTCCTCCGGGTACTCCCGGTACCCGCCCTGCTCGCGACACGGAGGTCATCGTAGGGGTCTAGTCGGTAAAAGTCCGACACTACCCCGTTCGCTGCCCCCATGGCGGCAGGGTGTCCATGAGGATTCCCGCACGTAAAAAAGGCAACTATTGTCCTAGATGCAGGATATCCTGACCAATGGGAGAAATCCATTCGAGGCGTAAAACATCATCAGCATCATCATTATCAGCCCATACTTGTCCACTGCTGGACATAGGCCTCTCCAATTGCACGCTACTGTGATCTGTTTTCGGCTTCTCGCATCCAGCTTCTGCCAGCCATCCTGCGTACATAATCAGTCCACCTTGCCTGAGGCGTAAAACAAAAAACCTTAAAGTCTGTTTTTTATACGATGAGGTGAGGCAACAAAAACAACTTTTAAATCGTTTCACCCAGCCCAAAGCTTTGATCTAACAAACATAAAAATAATACCAATTACCGTCGAATAGAGAATATCCTCTTTATTTTTCGAAGACGCTTTTAAAACCTAAAAAGAATGGAATTAAAATTATATCTTTCCTTCAATAATTGTAAAGTTACCTTGCCTAGGAGACGCCAATATCTACAAGTTTTGTCAACCCCTGCAGGGATTACGTACGTGTTTTTATGTATGTACATAAAGTTCAAATTAACTTGTGAATTGTTTATGACTCGTTTACAACCGAGTAGTAACGATTCGACGACCGTGTTGAACTAGTGGCCAAAGTACCTCTAATAGAACGTCACTGCCTCATGGTTACCGCCGTACCCGCCACCGATGAAAAAGCTTTCTTGACGAGCTGGGGCTGCTGTTAGGTGTTTTATCTACTGCGTGTAAAAGGATCCCGAGCGACGGTCTTCGAAACGTTGTTGGGCTCGTCAATATGAATAACTTTTACTTAGGAGACACTATCATACATCTATCCTTCTCTGTAACTGGTGAAACGAGTGAGACAGATATACATCATGACAAGCCACATATATTCTAAAAACTAATGGACTATACACCTGTGTGTATAGTCCATTAGTTTTTGTGTACCTGTGTACTTACTGTATCATGTCGTTCAAATTCAAGCGAACGTTGCGTCAAATGTTCGACAGTATAATTACTCTTAGAAGCCAATAAAAAAAGAGTCGTCCAACGTGTAACGTGCCCGCGACTGTACCAACCAGTCATCGTGACATCCAGATCCAGAATTGAATTGGAACCGAGCACGGTTCTTTGTCACGAGAAGATTTATTCCGACAGTAAGTGATGAGAAGCCGCTATTGGTCCGGGTTTGGAACTCGGCTGGTGTTTCTATGGATGTGTTTCGTTTTTTAACCGACAAAAAACGAAGGAGGTCTTTAATTTATTATTATACTAGCTGTCCCGGCAAACATTTATTTTGCAGTAGAAAGATTTGCACCTCGTGTATTGGAAGAAAGACATCTTTTAAACCTTCCCTGGACTTCCCGGTGTAATTCAAGACCAAAAGTAGTGAAATCGGTCCAGTCGTTCTCGAGTTTTAGCGAGACTAACGAACAGCAATTCATTTTTATATGTAAGATTTATTGAAGTCCTCACTCATGAATAATAATACAATACTTTGAAGACAACTTGTAACTTTTTTCCGTGTCCTCTCCTCCAATTTTTGTTGTGCCCATCAGGGTACACAATGCTGTACTGATATTTATATAATTTTTACCATCTAATGCTATTTATCATTGTGGAACAAATTAAATAAACGCAAACGCAATAAATTATTGAGTATTGAATGCTGGCAGAATACCAGCGTCATGGGTAACCGTGGCAATATGCTGAGTCGGCGTCTTTGCTGACAAACACAGGAACGATAGATAGGAATGCTGCATATAACATGCCTTGTATGTGTAAAAAGTAAGTTTTTTAGCAAAAATAAATGAATGTCTATGTCTATAAGTCGAGTCGTACATTGTTTTATATAGCCATAACTGTTTGCAGAGAAGTCCGATTTTAAATATTTTTTTATTGGAAAGAGTACACGGCGATTGGCTCACCCGCTGTCAGGTTGGCTTAAATACGCTTGGTGAACCGTGGACATTTGCTGAGCAAATGCTTCTGCCTATACCGCTGTGGGATTAGAAGTATAGTCCATTAGTTTTTAAACTATATTACCATTTGACCGGTCACAAGAGAAGCAAAAGCAAAAGAGACATACAAAAACAACATGGGGAATTTTCTGTGACGTTTTTCTGACAGATTTTCGGGCGGAGAACTGTCATTACTGTCATATTTTCCAAACAAAATTTTACGGTAATGACAGCTCTTCTCTCTTCAGCCCGAAAATGTGTCAGAAAAACGTCAAAGAAAATTCCCCATTTTGTTTTTGTGTGTCTCTTTCATCTCAACAATAAATGTGGAGGTCCAACAGCATTTGACGTAATAAATACCTGCGTTTCCTAAGCAATACAGTATGTAAGTCTTCAAGTATCGTGGGTAAATAGGTACCTAATGAACAAGTGTGCTCCATCGTAGAACACGTCGCTGCTTAACATCAGGCGAGATAGTGGTCAAACGCTTGTTCATTGCGTTTAAAAAAAATACCAAAGGATAAGTTAAGAAACGTAATCAGAAATGATTCACGCAGAAAACAAAAATCTACCTCCGAATTCCCTCCGAGAAAATCCAACGAAAAGGTCTCATGAAGACATCAAATACATTTTCATTTGATTAATTTCGGTTCAACGTAGATCCGAAGACTTACAGCCATAACTTATTGCTTTTAAAAATCGTCACACATTTGTCTCTCTCACTACCAAACGCCCCGTCCCTTTCTCGCATTTTGTTTGTGAGCTATTTTGTCGGTGGATCCTGCGCTATCGTAATAAGGATTATTTTGGCTTAGCAATCGTACAGAATGTAATCACATTTGCGGATATCTATTATTAATAGTGGGTTATTCCGTGGAAGAAATGTGCTGAAATGCGAGAGCCTTGCCGAGACTTCGGACCGTACGTATTGAAGCACGTACAAAATATAGAAACGACTCTGAAAGAGCGACCTGCTTGCTAACTAAAATTAAAACTCATCTTACAGCGTCTGTGGTCCAGTTGGTCGGATACTCGACTTGTAACCGGGAGGTCGCGGGTTCAAGTCCGGCTTCTGAACGTGTACCAATGGGACTCTTTTCAGAGCCTATGTACGCAACGTAACGCTTGTACGGTGAAGGACAACATCGTGATGAAACCCGCACACCACTAGGTGTGTCAACCCTATTTTTTTACGCCTCGGATGGATTTCTTCCATTGGCCAGGATATCCTGTCTCTAGGACAATAGTAGCAGGTTAGGTTCCCGCAGCCGTCATAATGCTTTAGTAAACCGATGTATCTATTGTGTTCGTCTGCTCCTCTTATCTATTTAGATCGATAGGACTGACAGGGCCGATCTATAGGCTCGTTGGTGCAGTGGTCAGCATGTCTGCCTCTGTTCCGTAAAGTCGTGGATTCGATTCCCACCGCTGACAGGTACTTAGGTGCTGAGGTTTTAAGTACTTGTTGGATGTGTCTGGGTGTTTGGTTTATATATTTAAATTTAAAAAATGTATATAACTAAATATATCTCGTTGTCTGATTTCCATAACACAAGTACTTTAGCTACTTAATGTGAGAAGGCAATGTGTGTGTTGTTGTATAATATTTATTTATTATTTTAATAAGAGTTATGGGATTGGGCTGGCCACGTTGCGCGTATGTCACCGGATGGTTGGGCAAATAAAGTGACGACATGACTCCCAACGAACGAAACAAAAGAAAACGGGGCCGCCCAAGGAAGAGATGGTGCGACGAGATCGTCCGCCAGAACAAACACTGGTGGACATCAGCCCAGAATCGGGAAGAGTGGAGAAAGAGAAGAGAGGCCTTTGCCTTGCAGTGGGATCCAATAGGCTAGTAATAATGATATGTGTATACAAATCAGGCAGTAAAAATGACGGAAACTTTGTTTTCCAATGAATATGTTTATTTTATGCTCACAAATAATATTTCGACGTGTATCGATCGACGTCAGTACGAAGAAAAATAGAGCCTTAAATAATGGTTTAGCAATAACGTACTAACAAAATTTTGCCGAACCAAAAGGAAAGGCGTTGATACTTAAAATGTATGTAAAACAAAATAGATAGACTATTAAACCCCAGCATTATGTTAAGATGCCAGACACACTGACACGATGCTTGTGTAATATCTGTTAATAAACGAACGGCGTGACGTATTACTTTTTACAAATACAGAGTGATTGTTTTCATTTTCCCATGTCAGCCACGTGGAACACAGGGCGTGTCACTAAACCTTGTGGCTTAGTGACGCGCGTAAAAAAACACGCTGTATTAGTCATATTGCATTAGTGTGGGTACTGTGAACGTACAAGCTCTTATTGTTGGGGAATTTTCTAACTCAAAAGAAATCTTATCTAACAATATAATCGTTTTTCGCTACGATGCCAGAGCGATGCAACTACGAGAGTGTAGAGAAATTGGGCTCCTGATCTACCACACGAAGGTTAAAATTAATGCCATTAGCGGCATTCAAACGAGTTTTAACCTTTTTGTCCAACATTTAAAGTTCATTTTTTACTTGTCACAGTATAAGAACACTACAGAAGACACAGAAAGTGTTATCAAAATGTAAAACATACATACGGATTGTACAATAAATAGCACGCATCATCGTCATTAGTCACATGACGTCCACTGCTGGACGAGGGCCTCCTCCAATGGTTTCCATGCTCGTTTAGGGGGGAAAGCCAATAATAGCCACGCTTGGAAGGCGGGTCGGCGATCGCAGTGGTGTTGTGGTTTATCTCACAGAGAGCGCTGCTGCCCGTCCTCTGGAGAGTTCTTTCGGTCACCTCTTATTACCCCCACGACAGGAAACTTTGAGCTGGGTTGGTGTATTTATTCTATTCTCCGTCAACACACGGCTAATAGCACGCAATTCGTGCAAAACAAAATTTGAAATAGGCTTAGTCAATACTCTTTTCTTATTTTGTTTATTGTCAATAATGAAGTCTTAATTCGGATTTACCATGGGACTCGGAGAGTGCAGCGTTTGTCATTGTAACTTACCTGAAAACAAAGAAATATTTACATGAGAAAAGGCAATCGAAAAATTTCTTCCCTAATATACACATCAAAACTGTCTAGAGTTCAAATACATTTTAGAAGACTGCAATCAAGAATATATTTAACAAAAACTGAATTCATTCATAATTTATTCAAAATGTGGTGATAAGTCATTGATACAGGCATGGGGAATTAGGTAGGAGACCAATCCAGAAGATCAGATTTGATTCAAATAAAATCTTCTTGAACCCTAGACACTTTTGATGTTGATGACACATAATTATTTTAAAGAAAAAAAGATTCGACTTCAATCGGTACCTACCTACTAATCCCACCTACGATTTTTAAAGTTTCCCCTCGATTTATCTGGTCTGCTATATTCAAATCCTGATTTCCTTTTAACGGAACCACCTTCTAGTTATCTTCTTTCCAGCAAAAAAAAAACATCATAATCGGTTTATAAACTAGGTACGAAGTTTTCCGGCAACAAACATAGAAAAAGTATGGCCGAAATGAGTAATAATGTCGTTTTCTGCAACTGTTATCAGTACCCAAGTATCGTTTGAGTATATTTTGTCGCTCGAAAAACACAATCAGACAAGAGAAGTAGAGGGGACTTTTAGGATACGGGTCTTATCTTTTGAATAAATGTGAGGGAAAACATTTTTGCTGTCCGCGGCGTAGTGATTTTAGTATTTGTTACGTGTATTATTTAATAACCTGTATATCAATGATTACTGGATGCCCCGCGATTTCATTCGTGTTGTTTAAATATTAATTTGTATTTAAAAATTATACTACCAAATTTTAGAATCATAACTCCTAAATTAACGTTTTTCCCATATTAACTTTTACCCCCATTTTCACCCCTTAGGGGACGAATTTTGAAAAAAAAAAACCATTCATAAACATTTTTAAGTGTCCCCTTGATCCACTATGAGTACCAAAATCGAAAGTTTGAAGAGCAAGTTTTGACATCATCAAATAGTGAGATTTATAGAGATTTACATTGGTGCTGTAATGGGCTAGATGAGTAGAGTCGCCCCAGAAGCACATACATCGACAAGATTCGTGATGTCCTGGCGGAAGGTGGCGGTGTAAAAAGATGTATGAATGTAGATGAAGTAAAAGGAGCAAGCCCGGACCGACCGACCGGACTAAGGTAGGACGGTTACAAATGAAGATCTGTAGTCTCTGCCTAACCCTCTGGGAGACAGGCGTGAAGTATATGTATGTATGTAAAAAGTGTACCTATTGTATCTATGCACTGACGAATCGGTTGAAGCTTAAATCCATGAAAAATATACTGGGAAAAAACTTGGTTTTTAGAGTTCTAAATTTTCTAGGTACTTAGGCGTAGCGTACGTACATAAAACGCCTCTAGTTACATAAAGTTAAGAACTTTCCAATATTGAACTCATTCAATAGAAGAAAATAAAAAGGAAAAATTTAATAAATCCACTGATTGACAACACCTGGGCGAAAGTTTACACGTTTCAGGCGTCGACAACATTTTTCAAAGTCCAATTACCCGGGCTTAGTGTAGACTTCATAAACAGTTTTTCCCTTTTGAGGCGAAAACCGTCTCCGGGCTGTTTTCTTGTGCCAGCTTCCAACAGTTACTGACTGCGGCCGACCGTTTAGTAGCCCTGTCTCACTTTGCAGTCCCCGGCGCGTCACAGCTCGGCGTCGCGGCGTTAGAAACATTTTTCACCGAGTCACACTTCTGTTTCGAATGAGAAATGCTTTGCGAAAGACGCTTGCGAGAGGAAATACACTTTTCACCGTTGATTGAAATTTTTGTCTCCGAAATTTACTAGCGGTGTTTTACCGTTTGGCCACAAGTTTAGTCGAAAAGGTACGTACAATATTAAGCAATACAGTTTTATAAAGCCTCCTTCTGCTATTCGCACAGTTAGAACAAAAGTGACATAAAACAAAATTTGTCATTTTATTAAATTGTACCTTAACATAAAAGTTACAAAACTTACATTATAAAATCGGCATGTTTCGTATTCGGTCCTTTTTGTTCTAACTATGCGAATATGTCCATATGTATGCCTCGATCTTGAAAACTACGCCACTGATTTTGATGCAAGTTTCTTTTTTTATGTAGGTTTATATGCATAATTCATTCATATAATAGCAGACAAACACCGTCAATGTTTTAA
Source organism: Conopomorpha cramerella (assembly GCA_012932125.1). NCBI lineage: Eukaryota > Metazoa > Arthropoda > Insecta > Lepidoptera > Gracillariidae > Conopomorpha > Conopomorpha cramerella. The sequence goes on from SJJU01008327.1 coordinate 9,311, forward strand.
ATTGGCAAAACAACGTTTGGCAAACCAGGTGAATTACTAACCTATAATATTCTCTTATCTTAAGTGTTTTGTGGGCTGAATACTTATAACGTGATGGATTCTAACTAGGTCTTTATTAGGTCGCTGGAAAAACAACTAAGAATTATCGGTGATGAGCGTACTAGGTCTGTGCAAAAATATCTCAGTCCCAAATTGGCTCAGGCTGATATGGGAATATTAGAGATCATAGTACCATACGTATAGATATATGTTACAAAGATAGATAGACATCCGGGCCAGGATCAAAACGAGGGTAGAATGCGCGCGTACATTTTCCACCATGTTTGATTTCCCGCTGCGTTTGATTTGGATGTACATACTACGCCGATTTTGCATTCCTCCGATAGAGCACAGAGCACTATGCTTCGCTGTCCAGTTTTCTGTAAACTACCTAAGTACCGTTTTAACTTGGACTTACTGCGAATGAAAATGTTGAGACGGCAAGATCAACTTCGATGTGAGGTGTAAGTATTGTCCACGCGTGGAATGGGCATGATTTTCGAGCGATATGGGCTTAATGACGTCACACACGTTGGCCAGGCATCTAAAACATGCGGGGATCAATTGACAAACAGACATTTTGGAATTAGATGACTATTGGCTCAGTGACGAATGCAGTTTTGCTATTTACATAGTTGAGAGAAGAATGTAGAATGTTCATAGAACGATTGTCACCATCCGTAAGAGTTCTTTTTTCAAAATGCCTTTTTTTATTTTATTTTTTTTTTGTTTAATTGGCCGGTGACTTAGTGGTTTGTCAGGCGTATTATGGAAATCTGTTACCCAACTTTTCTCGTTTTGGGAGTCGTAAGAGGCGACCGAGGGAACTCTCCAGAGGACGGGCAGCGTTCTCTGTGAGTTAAACCACAACACCACTGCGAGCGCCAACCCGCATGCCAAGCGTGGCGATTATTGAAAAAAAACAAATCGAAAGAATGTAAATTTCATCTCAGTTTTAACTAAACCCTAAACAAAATTGCATCACCGTTAAAGCGTTTACACACCCTATTATGAATTGCGGATTTCACAAACCATTAGAGCTTTTTCCCCATTTTATCCCCATTGGTATGTCATGGGTAACTTAACCGGGATATCATCATCCCACCATCTTCGACAACACCTACTCTTCACCAAAAATAGGGAAGAGTGGAGAGAAGGGGGGATGCTTTTGCCAATTCCCTTGGATTTAGTGGCATAGGTTGTTCTGAGCCCCCGAAATTAACGCGTTGAGACTTTTGAGTCACATAAACCCGCCGTTGCTTCCGCCAGCTCAGGGTATCATAACGGGGGCGGGGTTTCCCCAAGATAAATGGATTACTCCACTGATGGAGTTGAACCGCCAGGATGTGGAATGACTTGCCGGAGTCTGTGTTTCCTGCGCAGTACAGTCTGCAGGTCTTCAAGTCGCGGGTGAATAGGTACCTAATGAACAAGTGTGCTCCATCGTAGACCACATCGCTGGCTTAACATCAGGCAGGATGTGGCCCAACGCTTGTTCAATGGGTTTAGAAAAAAACATTGAAGACACGAAATAAAATAAACTGCAATGCGTGTCGCTAACCTTCGAAGTACTTATATATTTCGCGTGAACGTAACAAAACAAAACTGTAGGTATCCCATCGAAACAGCACTTTCTAAAACAAATAGTTGGCAACAATTTCTTCTTTGAAGTGTGTGGTGGGTAATATTACTTGGAATTTCAAATTCTGCTCGACACACGGTCAATACGATGTATACAAACCATTATAAGTTGAACTACCCCTGCATTAACATTACAAAATACGAGAGCTCTTATAAAATGCTTGTTCCAGGTACACCTGTACTCTTATATCTTTTGACTGTATATAAGGCAATAGAAAATGCACTTTTGAACTGTTTTTCGTACCAAGTGTTGAGAAGTATTCAAATCACCGATACTTGATACGTCGTTGGGAATACAGACGTCTTATTAGAGTTCTATATATATTATTATACTAGAAGATCGTGGTTTTACACGCTAAGTCTGAGTAATCCGGTTATTTTGTCCTGTGGTTAATGTAAAATATACCCTATTTGGTGGTGTTAAAGTATCAAATCAATTTGGCACCTGTCACAAAAGGTTCAAGTTTTTTTTTTAACAATGAACAAGCGTTTGACCACCACCCTACCTGATGTTAAACAGCGATGTGGACCACACTTGTTCAGCGGCACTTATTCTGTACATATATATTTATTTATTTATTCATTTATTCACATTTGACACGAACACTTACATACATACAATTACAAAATAAAGAAAATTGACAATAAGAAAAAACAAACACAGAAATTAATAAGTAAAAATTGTCCGGTTTGACGTGGCAAATGCAAAAGGGCTCTGATTCAGCGTGTGCTGGGAGTAACGTGGATTAGCACAACACTCTCAGCGCTGATCTTCCATCAGTATAGGTCGGTATATATTATATGTGTGTATATGTATATGTCCAGCAGTGGACAAGTATGGGCTGATGATGATGATGATAATGATATGTATATTTATTAACTAACTTAAGAACTAACACGCGAAAATTATAAAATAAATACAAATAAAAAAAATTTTTCGAACGAATTTTCTCTACGTTTCCGATTAAAAAAGGAAGTTTCATACAAAAGAGCTGATATAATGAGCGTCTGTGGTCCAGTTGGTGGGATAATTGAGTTGCAACCGGGAGGTCACGGGTTCGAGTCCGGCTACTGAACGTGTACCAAAGGGACTCTTTTTCTGAGCTTATGTACGCAACGCAACGTTCGTACGGTGAAGGACAACATCGCGATAAAACTCGCACACCAAACGGTGTGTGATGTGAACCTTATAACGGCGATGGGCTTTACCCCTGTCACGTTGAGTTAAAATATGCTTGGTGATGCCTACTTGCTTTGGGATTAGCAAAAAATGCGTGAAAGTGTATATTGCAATAATGTTGTTGTGATTTGTTGTTATTTGTGTTTCTGTAGATATAGATAGTTTGTGTTAAGTTTTGTTATGTTTTAATATTTTAATGTTAAGTTGTGTTCGTTTTAAGCTTATATAAGTCCTTGTTTAACATCATTGCGAATTAGGTACACAACCTGTAATGTAATGCATGTTTTGTTAGTAAATAAATAAATAAAATAAATAATATATGTATATAATGTTAATGGAAGTTGAGGTATCAGTACAATTCATCATTTTTTCATGAGCTAAATGACTCACTGCGGTAAAAGCGACGGTAGTAGGTACTGTAAGCGTTAATCTCAACTTCTTTCCTCTTTTAAATTCCCTAAGTGGACTGAAGCAATTTTGTAAAAAGG